>JAQIXQ010000023.1:0-101210 GCA_034700485.1 Pseudosinella alba
ATTCCATCATTTGAACGCTGGAGAAGAAAAAGCCTGAAAAAGTCTGAAAAGCCTGAATCGGTCTGCCCCCAGCTCTATTATCCTCCTCTGATATCCATGGTGCGTCTCTCCTTTTGTTGATGCTACCGACGGATATGTATCCCTTTATAAGACAGTTTCCATTGGGAAACTTCCTCCCACTTCCACTTGAATTCAATATGGACATGACATGAGCCCACTCAGAAACCCAGTGATGCAAGCCAAGGAGGAAGTAAAAAAAAGCTTTCTTTTTTTCTTGAATATCTCGACACACTTGAGCCGGTGGCTCGTGTGGGAATGTACATCGGGGCCAGGAGCCTACCAAAAGTCCAGTCCAGGCCATGCCAGCCCAGTCCAATGCAACATGAGTAGATATATTTATATGGAGTCAGTTTAGAATATAATTGTATAAAAATTACAGGATTTCACCAGCTCCAGCATAGATATACCAACAGGGACAGGGAGAGAGGGAGTGCAAATAATAAAAAGAGTAAACTGGACGAAGGATGAGAGAAAGCGTTCTATTTTTTTTCAGTCAGTAGAATGGAACGGGTCAAAATCCGGACGCTAAAGAGATTTCCTTTGTCTTTCCCTTCTCCACTTGAAGTACAAATGTACACACATTTTTTATATTCTTTTCCTATATATTTTTATCATCCTCCTCCAATCCTACATGGATCATATTGCTTACTCCCCCAAAAAGACCTTAGCCTTTGCTTTCCATCTTCTTCTCTCTTCAAAGCCCGATGAATCCAAATCCCAGCCCAGTAAAATTGTCTCTAAATCCCAAGCATGGCCCCTTTTATAGTACTTTTCTAGAGCTCTCTCTCACTCAACTCAACTCGCAGCTCACTGACTCTTCCAGTACTAGACTCCTTGACAGTGCCTGGCTCTGGTTATCTTTTCTCATCTCTCAGATATGCCCTATTATTTGAGAGGTTATTACAATGTGAAAGTGAAAGTGTGTTATTCATTCATTCATTCGTTCGGGGAGGGGATACATACCATACCATGCCACTACCACCTCCATTTATATCTAACTTAAGTTATGGAAACAACTGGAACTAGGTCTTCCGGACTGACTCACTGAAAATGTAAAACCAAAACAAATGTATCATTCTCCTCACGTCCACATTTGCCCAATCTTGGATTTTTCAAGTTATCCACATTTTGAAAAGTGGGGGAAAGATTTCATCTTTCTCCTCTCAGCTTCAGCTTATGTAAAAGTAGAAGCAAAGGCAACAACCAATTCCCCTTCCTCAATTTCAAATTAGCTTCTACGTCATCTTTTCACAAATATTTTATCTTTCCTTCATTTGTAAATCTGATAGGACAAACCCACTCGAATGGGTGCTCCCTAAATAAATAAAAAATATTCTTTTGAAAGAGGAATATGGTCGTCTTTAGTTTCATAAAAGCAAGTTCAAAGGGTTTGCTTGCACCATTGTTATAAAAGTATTTTAAAGTAGGGAAAATGAAGACTTAAGACTAAGAACTGTACGCACAAGCCTTGGATGTACATTTACAACAATCATGATACTAGACAAGAGAACATAACGCAACTGAAAACCGCAAAAATTGTTCTTGGCGAGGTTATCAGAAACTAGCGCCTTTCTTCGTACTTTGTTGCAAATGGCACATGAAATAGAAACTAGCCATTGCCGACACCGACATAATCTGAAAACAAAAAGCCTCTTAGCCAAAGTCCACCAACCACCGTTGCAGTATGCTCCAAAAGTACTTAGGTAGTTGATTGGGATGCGGTGGCATACATGGAAAAGGCTCGGTTTACCCACCTCACTTACAAAACAATATATTCCTATACAGCATGTGCTCTGGGCCATATTAGTTTTATGCAGTTTATAGCAAGTAGAAAACTTAAAACCGCTATTATACCTCTTTCCCCAACTTTAATGTGATACTTATGTCATGTTTCAGGTTCAGAAATTTCACCGAAGATTAGTTTGAATTAGGCTAATGGTTAGATGAGGATAACACGCGCGGGTGTGAAAATATTCTTAGGAATTGAGTGAGCGAATGTGAAGGACTTTCTCAAAAATTACAAAAACCGGTAATATTTTAGCTGGGCATCCCAAGGTCCTTTCCTCCTTTGGGAATGGCACGTGTAAAGAAGAATGAGGAACCTACCTACAATTTGCGTACGTCATGATAATTAAAACACAAAAAGCTCAGGTTTACTTTCTTAGCGTAGATTTAATGGAAAGGTAAAGCAAAGGGTTTCTATCTGGGTTGCGAATTACCATTCATAAGCTGTTAAAATATGTTATATGATAATTACAGACATTGCTGGGCCCAGACATAAGCACACTTTTGCAGTGAAACATTAACGTTGCATTTGGAAAAGCATTTTGCGTAGATATATAACTTTGCTTTGATATGTATATTTTTCTGTGGTAAGGAATTATTTTAAATTCACAGGACCTTATTTGGAGCCATTCGTTTGTGGATACATGAGTGAGTGGTTAAAAGAAATTGAGAAAGGTTAGGTTAGCATTCGTTATGGAAAAGTGGGTTCAACGGAGAAGAGTGGGTGGGTATGCATCATTTAATTAATTTGAGAATATTTCATCTGCAGAACAAGTGGAACTTGCAGTGCGAAATTTAAATGAGCCAAATTCAAGGACAAGGCACATTTATGCTACACAAAATTCTGCTTCTATTTTTTTGCACATAGTATAAATGCTTTAGATGGTCCTCATTGTTCCCAAAGCAATTCAGCAAACGTCTCAAAATGAGAGCATTATGAATGAAAATTCAAATGGTGAAATATTTTCATATATATGAAACGAAATTCGTGGGATTTTGGTCACTTATGGATCCTTTCTCTCTTTCACACATCTTTCAATTTCATCTAGTTTTTTATTTTTTATTTTATTTGTTTCAGAAATCTACTTACATCTTTATTCTCAAGTGTGTCAAATAATAAAGATTTGCCGCCGAAATTCGTGTTAGCTAATAAAAGTCGTTGACACAAAGAATTATAGACCTTCAAGCAGTAACAGGCGCAGCAGCAGGATAATCTCTTGTCATTTATTTTCCCACTTAATTTAATGAAATGCGATTAAACAGTTTACCGACACTATTGTCAATTCCTCAAAACCTTTCCTTGAACAAATTAAATGATTGATTGAGGAATGAGATTTTCATTACCTTAATATTATTCAGTGTTGAATGGGCTCATGCTAAAACTCTTTCAGTTTCCTTTTCAAATTTGTACCTGCAAATCGGAAGTAGCCAGTTCTTCATGTTTTCGCGCAAGTATACTAATGACGAGCTTTCCTAATACATGCATCTTAACTAGTGTCACATGCCTTAGGTACATAAAATGATATTATCTTTTTATAACATTACATATGATCAGGTCAATGGTAAGAGGGCTCTGACAAAGAGCTAAGGAAATGTCAGAAATCTTTTCTCCTCTCCTCCATTCTTAACATAACATCTCCCTCGAATGCTCCCACCATCCCCAATTGTTCCAGTTCCATCTCATAGAAAATTGATAAAAGAGTCACCAGATTTGTCAGTGGAAATCTCGCGGAAAATTAACGCTGCGAAGGAGCTGACATGGAACGAAGCCTTTAGATGACTGTTAGTGAGGAGGATCGGTCTTCGGTCATATAGACCATATAAGAGAAAATGAAGCGGGCCATTATCATTACCACCTCATATATGATATACACACTCAAGCACGGTATAAGTTAGAGTAGTCATTTTTAGGGTAATGGCGATGACAACTACTGGAGAGAAAATGCCGTATATGGTGGCGTCAATGATGATGATCATGGACTGGTGGTGGAGGTGGCTGCTGCCATTGTCGCCATTCCCCATACTTATTATCACCATGTCTATATATACATTTTGTGAAAACTCACATTCAGCAAAAAAAAAAACGAAGGAATAATACATTAATATTAGAGAGAGGGATGACGATGACATCATCATCATCCTCTTCTCCTTTCTCCTCCTTTACGTCTGTCCGGAATGGTGGTGGCAACTCCACTCCACAGTCCACGGACAATAACCTTGCAAAAAAAGAAGAAGCGAAGCCACCCATTTCTTCATGAGTGGAATATGGATCTGGATATAATATAGGAAGTAGGACTTGGGGGAAAGAGGATGAGATGGAAGAAAGAGATGAAAATATAAAAAGAAAATACGCTTTTCTCTAAAGAAAACAATGGGACCAGTATGTTCTTTAGCATTCTGCTCTTTGCATATTTTTTTGCCTTAGTGGAAGTAGCAGTTATTCTGTATGCAATATCCTATTGTCCGTATAAGTACATATATCCATATTTCCATTTCCTTTAATATCACTTTTGTCCTTATTCCATTCCATTCCTAGCACTCTTAAACACATACACATTGTAACAGTGTATGGGGAAAGTGGAAGGAGGGAAAAGGCTCTTTAAAAAGGGGTCTATTTGCAATTTGCACACAAATACGAAAAACTATCATGGCTAAACAGCACAGAGAGAAGAGAAAGCAACCTTGTTTTCCCTTCTCCCTTTCTTCACTTATCTTTTCCCATTTTCATCATCACATTCACAGGCTTCTTTCTCCCCCGTTCTCCCTTTTCACTTTCCCCAAAAGATGTAGTCTTTTGTACTTGGCCCTCTGTGTGTGTACACTCATGGAACTTAAACGAACTTTGCTGGTGGAGGTAAAAAATCCTCTTGGGGTCGTCAACAGGGCGAATGGTGAGTGAGTGTGTATGTAGTGGCGGTACAAAATGCGGTACATACCACACTGGCACCATTCAATACATTTATATCCTTCCAAGTTGGATGGGTTGAGATGGAATGGAATAGAGCATAATGCCCCTCCGTATCTCTATATAAATGAAAATGAACATTACTATTTCCCTCCAACTTATTACGGCTAAAGTACACCTACACTTCCTCCACACCCCACACATGACTAAAAGAAAGCATCAGACAAAAAAGCAGAAAGGAGCTTTATTTAATGAATATTAATGAAGAAGCATTCCTGAACATAAAGGAAGACCCACATTGTATTATTCCATTCTACTTTCTCTCCCTCTTTCTCCTCCCGTGTGTGTTTTGGGTAATGGGCTAAAAAGTAAGATCAACACAAAAAAAGCGAAAAGCGCCCATCTAACAAGAACAAGGATGTAGGTGGTGGGGTTGCTTGCTTACTTAAGTAATGTGCTTATGCCCATGCCTTTGGTAGGGAAAGAAAGTAGTGAATAAATGTATGGCCATATCGAGACTCCTTCCTATTATTATTACCGAAAAATGTGTTTGAATGAAAAGTACTTTAGATTTACAACAAGACTCCCCTCTCATAAAAATATGTGAGCGATTTGGAAGGTAGAATAAGAGTCTATATTTTTTTCCTTTTTATAGCAATTAAATTAATAATACGGGCCAAGGAGGAATGGCTACATTTAAACGAAAGCCCAATGGTCCGAGTGTTAGTGAAGGGCTGGAAAGATCAAACCCGACAGATATATGGAATCGTTGGGAAAACTACTTGAGTGTCGGAATCTGGAGCAGTTTATGAATCTTCTTCTTGTATAATATAATAAAGCATATAAATGATGCCTACTTTCTCCATTGTGGAAATCATAATAAAGCTTTTAATGAGAATGATGACGGTATTATTACTACTACCCCCTGCCATTCCCATTTGTACGAGGAGGGAAGAAAGTGCCATTCTACTTTGCCCAATGGATAATAAAATATTAACCAAGTGTATTAATAAACTAATTTATTTCCTTACCTACATATACATTGCAATTGCAAATAAGATATGGGTCATAAAGTATAGATAGCACAAGCACACTCATTTACCAACAGATAAAAATAAGTAGTGTGGATGGAGGAGAGAAAGGATAAGATGAAAAAAGTTTTCACTTTCGACAGCTATAAGAGACATCATCAACATCAACAGAGTAAAAGTTACACACTTATTGTTAGTGAATGGTGACATCCCGACTTTTCACTTTTCTCATTAGCCCCAAAGATAAAGCCCATCCAGTTCAAGGTCAAGTGGGTAGGAAGAATTGTGACAAACATGAGTTGTACGAGTGGGAGACATTGAAATAACAACATTAGGATAACAATAACAGTTATGGTTGTTGACTACACCAGACCAGAGTTAACTGCGTAAGTTCTCGGAGGATAAAAAAGCCACTTCTGAACTGGGGTTGATTCTCTCTAGGCATTCTACTATAATTATCCGGAAAGGTTCATAGGAATTATCTGTCATCTCCGCAAATAAGAAGTGAAGAAGTAGAGGGATTAAGCCATGTGGATGTTGCTAACGATGCTAAATATTGCTGATGACGATGTGCATGTGGGTGGCCGTGGCCTGCTAGTGATGATGACCAAGTGGTGTTTATGCATATGTATTTGGCTGGTTGCTGTTGTGTAGCATAATCTTAGAAACTGTTTTCTTTCTCTGTTGGAAAAGTGACAGTTCCAGACTTTGCACAGGTCATACATTTATACATAGCGCATGTATTAACCTTGATACTGCAAATATTAATGCCACCTTGAGACATTATTACTGGATCGTTGTTGTTGACGGTGTATTATTTACCATACTAGGTATATTATTATTAAAACGGATATGGACTATTATTAAAATATTGCTGGAAGGACTGTGCTACACCCGCGGCACACTGTTTATGACGAACAAAAAGCATTAATTATGATAATGATCGTCCTGCCTCTGTCTCGAGTGTACACAATGATAATAATTCTTGAGGGCATGTCAACGAGATAATTAAGGAGAATTTTTGTAGGATAAGATACGGAAAATGCAAATAAATAGGTATAAATATCTGCTTGGCCAAATTTCTATCGCATACTTAATTGTTGACCTGAGGAAAAAATAAACTCTATACTGAAAGGAAAGTTAGTGAGGCCTTCACGAGGGAATTACTTTTGCATTCAATGTATTTTCACATTAGCTGATTTTCTCCCCAATGACATTTCACCTTGAGATAAATAGTCCATATTTTCTCGTGACTCGAATATACATTCCCTGTCATTTATCAAATCATAATTGGGAGGTAAACCTTGTTAGTCAATTAAATATTGGCTACATCTATTTTTTGACAGGCAGCATTTATCTGCTACTGGCAATTCAGCTGCAAAATTGAAGATATGACCTTGTATCTATGTATATCCATATTGCAATTTATGTGTATAAATGAACTAGAAATTTCGGCATTATTTGGTTAATTCTCATGCGTGGGTGGGAGGAAATGTATTGATTGAAAGTTTGCAAGTTTCCCAGTATCATTTGCAATTTTCACTGTTGACCTCCATGAATTCTGCAAAATCGAAAGAAAATAGAGCACATTAATTGCAAAGTGTTTTCGTAGAAGTCTATCCCGTTGTATAAAGATTCACCTACTAATTTATCATTGTTTCTGAGAAGACGCCGAATCACGACTCCCCAGTAAAAGTACATAAGTAGTTTACCGAAGGGGAGAAAGTAAAGCCTGATACTTTGTAGGACCCAAGGAGGGTATTTGCGGCAACGACACTCAATATCCTATAACAATAATGAGGTGTTTTCCTCCTATTTGCCCTTGTTTTAAGCATCCCTTGATGGTCAATGGCCTGTAGCTAAGCTATAAAAGTTGAAAATGCGCCTTAAAAGGTTTAAAAATCACATTTACAAGTTGATCCTAACTGCTTGCTCGACTTTCTCTTCAGCCTGGATTTAGCAAGAGCATGGATATTTTTGCTGAGAACCAGCGTTTCCCCATTTTTCAACGCCTTTTCGGCTGGTAATGGTCAATTTATACTAATTTTTCGCATGATGGCTCCAGTACTTGCGACATTTTCTCGGGAACAGGAATGCCATCGTGGTTTCGCATACGAGGGAACTTTTTTCTTGTATAGTCACGCCCAAGCGTATGGTGTTTGAACCTTTGCATTCCTTGACCAAGGGCACAAGGTCACAGTAAAAATCGTCTAGTCGTTTACAAGATCGGGCAATACTGCGAAGCTAAATGAATTCTTTTTTTTATTCATGATCACGAGCAGGATTAGAACCTGTTCCAGAAACTATACATCACATGTACAGGAACATGAAAAATGGTCCCTCGTTCAATGACATACGGAGGAAGCAATAAAGCCTCCAAATAGATGTTCAGTTTTCAATCTATGAGTTTCGGAAGTTCCGGCGTTATGTACATATACCAATATCAATATGGGTATCTGCATAAGCACTTTCCTGGACATAAAGTTCTTGTAAATGAAAATTTACTCAAAACCAGCCACATAAATTCTAAACTAGTTACCATATATGAATTGCGATGAATTTATTTTAGTTTTTTAAAAATATAAATGAATCGGTTTTTCTCATGTGCAGCGTCTATAATCTTGGGTTAAGTAATACTGGCGAGTTATATCCTAACACAACTCATGATTTAAAAATCACGAAAACCCGAATCAATTCTATCACCATCAATGCATGCAGAAACGATATTCGAAAACTCTTGCAGCGCACCAGGTAACATTTTTTTTAACATTTGAGAACTTTCAGATCAAGATAGTGGCATACTAATAAAGATACTATTCTGATCGTGAGTTTAACTTGTTTTGCCAAGGAATAGCCTATATAAAGCAGCCTCGCATACTCCTACCTTGTCAACCGCAAATTTTCCTGCTATAAACCTACATTTCTGGAAGCATTCACTCATGTTATTAATTGGCCTTGTTTGCGGCTCATTTAACCTTTTAACTCACCTAAGACGGCAGCAGCGGCGGTGGAGAAACTGATTGGCATGAAGCCAGTTGTTGAAGAATTTCAACGGGAACTTGAAATATTTAGTGCTTGGATATGTGAGGGTGGTTTCCTCTACCAAAAATCCATATGTGCGTAGAAAGGTTCAACATGCTTATCAATAATCCTTTTATCCACTTGTCAGTGTAGATTAAATTTTTTGTAGATTAAATTGAATCTGTAGCAAAAAGTTAGAAAGTTGGTAATCATTCACTAGGCAAAGCTATCTGCCCTGGTATATAGCAATGGGATAATTGCGTGCATGACAATGACACGAAGCCAAAAAAGTGCATCGTCGAACAGCAAACAGGATACGCATAATACCAAAATTAGCATATGCAATCAACTTTTTCTGTTTAATTTATTCAAAAAATCCTATGCGGTTCACAAGTGAAATATCTTTCAGATTCTGATTCCTTCACGTAGGGCTACATTGGTTTAGATAATTCAATGACGCATTCTTCAAAACGATAGAATTTTCATGAATCTTCATATATCCCTCGTGCTTACAATTTTGTCCGAGAACTAATTAAACTATTGACGATGGAAAGTGTACGGGGTAATATTTGTTACCAGACTGGGATATCATATTTCCTTGTCAGACTATTTTCCAAAATGCAAACCGCACTAACACTAGCTAGTCAATTTAGCCAAAATATGTACTAAGTTGTTAGTTGTAACGCCAAATATGGATCATATAGCAAGGTAATATAGTTTACGTATATTTAGGTATATCCACCGATAATGCTTGTAAGCTTCCGTAAATAATTTAAAATGGACAATTTGGGATCACGTCTCATCTTTCCCATTGTGTCCCCCAAAGCAATCGTTCATTAAAATGGTACATCAGCCCAAGCCAAACCCATGTGGCGTGGCACCTCCTCTCCCCGGCCTGGAACCCATCAACATCAACATCCTCACCAGATCAAGTTTCACTACACAAGGCCGGAACATCGGAAGTGGGATTTTACCAGGAACGAGGAAAAAGAAAGATTTTTCCTTTCAACAGAAAGATCAAATAAGTTCGGAGAAATGGAACGTTCGCACTAAATTTCTGATGAATTTAACTGTAAGTAGCCGTCAGTCGTTCATATGGGGGGAGAGCAAATCTCACAAATCCCAGAGAAAGGTTTTGGAGTCGTCATGAGTGAGATATGAGACTGAGAGACAGTAGTGGGGTCTGTAAATATCCGTTTGAGGATGTGCTCACTCACTCATTCATTTATAACACTTCATTGTTAGGTTCCCCAACCTTGGCGCATTCTTATAAAGCATTCGACAGCTCCACACATGACACCGGAATCACTCAGGACAAAAGTGTTTGACAAAGATACATATACCACAGTCGACAGAAAACATTAACATCCTCCCCGTCCCATTCTTCACCTTCGGGGAAGTAAGGAAATATGTCATGCCACAGATTTCAATACTCTTCCCACCCCAAACGACAGTAGTTGTCTGGGAGTGGAAGGGGAATGGTTGTGTTCTGGCAGAAATGGGCTGCTTCTCAATTCGCAACCTATCATATTACGGGGATGTTGATGATGATGTAATCTATTATAGTAACAATATTGTAGACAGAGTCTTAAATTTATTAGAGGTAGTTTTCCAGTTGTTTGAAACTGGAGCACTATTCCAATAATATGGGGAAATATTGTTGTCCCAATTCATGCATCTAGGGTAAATATCATAATAGGTATTAAAATTTTTTTTTTTGCATTTGTGTAATCTAGAACTTTATTTTATAAAGGCTCTCTAATAAATTAGACAAACATCATTATTGATTTCCTGACAGCATCCAATTTCAAGGCGTCCTTGTCGGAGCGCATCAACTAGCAGTAGACAATATTCATTTTCGTTTGGAGAAAAATCCCGTCTCGTATCCCGACTCAAACTCCCAAGATTGTATGTTGTCATATTATCTCCTTTCAATACAATATGCACTCGGATATCTGATATGAGCCATGTTTCACAAAAAGAATCATCTATCTGAAACATTAACTGACGCAAATTCGTAGCTTATTCCGGCACGATCTGCCAGTCTGATATTTTAGATGAGGATAGGATATAGGATACGGCTACAAGCATAATTAAAACATGCCCACTCATTTGCTCTTGGTCTAAAAAAATAAGTATTTTTAAACTACAAATAAATTTTAGATAGAACCAAAATCCAAGATATGGGGGAATACAATAACGAAGACGAAGCCCATCATTCAGATCCAGGGTGAAAACAGCTCCCATTAGTTTCGTTGAGTGACTTGAGTTGCTTTGTTTTCTAAAAAATGAGTGTCTGTTGCAGATGCGAGGACAGAGACAAGAATTTTGGTCTCACGCGGTTCCAAGAAGTTTATCTGTCAACCGTGTATATTTACTCACTTATTTTTATCTTTTGGAGATGCTACCGCGGCGCTGTTAAAAAGTGAGTTGTTCTGTAAGTTATTAATACACATAGATACAACATGTTCACCGTCTTTTAGGCTTTCTGTGTTTATTCTGTTTCATTGTTAGATGCATATATTAATATGCCTTATTTTCTAAAGTGAAATAAACCAGAACAAAAAGCTTAAAATTCACTTTGGTTTGATTTTGGATTTCATATATCTTTTTCAAATTGGACATACACTTACGATTAGTTGTTCTGTATTTTGTTTACTTTTCACTCAAAAAGAGATATAGTGTAATATAAAGCATTCATTTTTCATTTTGTTCTATACTTTTGATAAAGCAGTAGAGACAAATAAAAAAATACAGAAAAATACAAATAATGAAAATGAAAGTGATACTGCACCGGGTAAGACACTTACAAGCTTGAGTCATGCCATGTAGAATTTATCGTCTTAGTTTGTTTATCGAAGTTGACTATTTGAAATCACCAAACTGACAGTCATAAATACTCCGTTCGTACTTTTTAAAATGCCATTGGTGTGGGGTAAATATGCACCCGTTTAGATTTGGCTGGATTAATGAACCTTTCCAAGTACATAATGGAAAAATCGATAGGCCAAGCCAAGTCACTATATGCCGCCTCAGGTTATAGTTACAGCCAGAAATGTAATCAAGCAAATATGCCATGCGATTTCAATTGCCGACCCACAATTTTTTTGCGGATTTATCCCGCTGAAGGGGCTTATGTAAAACCATTCAAATTTCATCAATCTTATTTAGTTTGACCTTCCTGTTTGTACTTTTGCGTTTTCCTTGTTTACAGGAAGAGGAAATAAATATTTTAACAAAATAGTAATACCACAACGAGAAGAGTGTATACCATAACTTATCTGAACATTTTTGTTACCTAATCCCTTTCTGGCAGTCTTGTAAGACCTACATTCTTCTGTGTAAACTATTGGTAACCCGATACTAGATTAAATTACCATTATGGTTAATATTTACCTGTAAGTAAAACAGGTTCTTTGAACAAGGAAGTGTTCTCCACATTTCCTCTACCCACCGAGCGGATTCATTAGATCAATTTTTATTGTCAATCTTTCTTCAACTTTCCAACATTTCAGCAAATAATTCATTTTATGTAGTATCAAATTTATTCTCGTGAAACGGAAGTCCAAGGGATAAATATGAAGAGCCAAAATTTTGCGCTAGCTTAGTTTACCGGTGGAAGTTGTTCTTGTTCCATATAACAAGATGGAAGGTTGGAAGGAAGGAACAATATCAAGTTTTGCCTCCCAGCATATGTACATAACCCATCTTCCCCCTCCTTCAGTTCAGGAAACCATTGACATGAGAAATAAACATAAGAACATACATTCATTCCACTCCCTTCCTTGTGTATCCAAAGCACACAGTGTTTATAGTTTATATATATTTTTTTATCGGATCAGTTATTAAAATATCTTTTCCGGACCTGGAGTAAAATTGCCAGGAGCAAAAGTTTATTTAGGACCCTGGGATGATGAGCTTCCCCTCTCCTAAGTTCATCCTTCTCTGCCGGCCTTATTCTTTTTTCATTTAGATGAACAGTATTCTTTAGGGAAATTATCCTGAGAAAAGTGTATGAAATGAAATGAAAGCACGGGAATTCGCAATTCATATAATAAACGCTGAAAAATAAAGGGGAGTAAAGTATGCCATACAAACAACAAAGTACAATTGCTGGATGGATCAACCAGCTCATTATTTTTACATAGCGGTGACTTCCGTTTCTTTCCCTGTAAAACATATGACATGACGTAACGTTGATTTATGGGACAAGTTTTGCACACTCTTTCGCTCAAATAGAGCTTAACCTGGTTGCTAATTTGCTCATATAGTTGAGAAGGAGGTCTTCAAGGAATATTCATTAGTTGCTAATCTTAACTGGTAACATGCATTCAAGTTACAACTAATTCAGGCACTGGCCAATTGGCTTGGCTCTCTTCAAAAGTGAAATGATCCTCTTTTTTGCAAGTCTAAATTCCAATCAAAACTCACTCAAACTTATAAAGGTCAAAGTAGTCATCTGGCATTCCCAGTAGCCTTCTTAAAGAATGGGCCATCAATCATGCAGGATTGGGATGCACAGAGGGTACTAAAACTTGTGGTTTCATAATTCACAATTCGCAATTCGCCAACCAATTTTCAAAAATACTTCTTTTATAAAAAAAAGAGAGCAAATCATCATAAGTTAACTGTTAGCTTAGGTAACTTAAAACTTATGAACTGAAACTAAAGTTGATTAGGTATATATCATATCATCTATCATTATACTTGCCTACTAGCCCGGTCCACCCATAATTTCACAATCTTAGAACAATTTCATCCTGCTACAGTTTTCCATTTCCCATATCCAGATATAATAATAATCTGGTAGATATAATAAATTGCGCATATCTTCCATTTCCATCTTGCATAGGTAGCTATAATAATATTATTATGGTATTATTTTCCGGTTTGGTTTACATAATAATATCATATCATATATAATACAAGCCATGTCCTACCTTCCCCGAAATATTCGATAAAGCTGAGATACACGCCTCAATGCTGATTGCGCAATTTTGGTTTGGTCGACAGACCCACGACCATGTATTTTTACAGCCTATGGCATTGGTTGTGATTCAATCATAATCATATTTTCATTAGCGATCAATATATAGTATATCAAGCTTGTATTTTCCTTTTTTATAACCCATGCACGCCTAACCTACTCCTCCATTGATCATTCCGTTCTAAGTCAATAAATAAATCACGGTCAGCAGGAGGAACTCTATCCATCCCTTCCCTTCCTTCCTCCTTCTCTCCTACTCTCCAGCCATTCCTTTCAAAGAAAAAAATATGGTCATATGTTCCATAATTCTGGTAACAATTGTTGAAAAGGAGATAAAAAGCTGTTGCAAAGAGGAAGGAGAAAAAAACCCAAGGCCAAAGGAAGTAATGGAATACTCTAAGATCAAACCTTTACTTTTTTTCTTTTTACTTTTTACTACATTTACGCATTCATATGAGCATAAGGTAAGAAGGGAAAGGCAACCAAACGAAAGGATATAATGGCTTTCCCCTATTCCTCTCTACTTTCTTATATCCCTTCCGCTGTAAAAAAGGGTAAATAAAATAAAGAGCATTTTCCCCATCAAACAAGAAAAATTATGCTTGTCTTGCCTTAAACCTTGTGTAAACAATAGGAATAAAATACACCGCTAACAATATAATATATTAGGTATTACGTCCGTTCGCCACCAATATCTGTCTCCACCCAGGCCCTATATAATGTAACATATATTTCAACATTTATTGCTCCACTCACTCATATTTCCATTTCCCGTCTCACTCCACCGGGCGGGGGCAAAGGGAAAATAATATTCTTGAAATCAAAAAAACCAGCTCAATTCTATTTATCGATATATGGATGTGTATTAAAAGAGAGGAGAATACTGGTTTGGTTATTGTAATGTCTTTTGATGTATTGTTGTGTTTGTAGAGCCTGGAGAGAAGAAGTCTCATAGTTTTCCGCACTCCCTTCCGCTTACAATTTTCTGACTCTTCCGTCCCGTTGTCCAAAGCAAACCTCTCCTCCAGACCATATATACACATTGATTACTTGTGAAAGACCATAAAAAAGCAAGAAGATGGAAAGGCAACAGAGAATATCACTTTTTTCATATTTGAGTAGTTTATACCTTATTCCTTCATTTCTCTCCTTCCTTTCCCTATCCCTACATTCCAAGTTTTCATCATCATATTATTTATTGAACCGGTCTACTGTGCTTTTGCTCAGATTGAGCAAACGGAAGCAAGAAAGGAAAAGTATAATACACAAATTGAAGAGAGAAGGGAAATGTAAGAAAAAAAGTCACGATTTATCATCGAATCCTCCCTCCTTGACTTACTTTCCTTTTCCCACTACATCACAGACATCCCAGAGATCGGAGAGTCTGGGAGACACATAGGTACAACCATAGCACATAAGCAGGGAGAGAAAGACATCCAAATCATCATCCCAGAGAGTCCCAGTAATAGTTATATTTATATGCATGTATTAGGGGTAGGGGGAAAGGGAACAAGCAAAAACTGTTACAGTAGTGGGAGAAAGCTCAAGCCCAAGCCATAGTCGTAACTCTCCCTCTCAACTCAACTCCAAGTAGAAAACTCTCTCCTGGAGTGTGCACTTTTTTCTCCCTCTCTCTCTCCTCCTACAGTTTGTTTCTTGTTCCCTTTACATAGTTCCATTCAATTGTTGAAGCTTTTCATTCATGCTTCACTGCCTTCATATATTATTTCCCTTCCTATTGCTTTTTCTCTCTCTCTCTATTTCTCTGTGCAGAAAAAAAGGAAAGAAAAAAGTGATTCTGGAGATATCTTGATTCCGCCATCATGCCAGAGTTATATTACACTGCCTCCCAACGCAAGCTTATATTTGTCGACAATCATGATGAAGATGTGTGATAGAAGGAGAGGATAGGATGATATTTTTGTTTCTTGGAGTATATGGCCGGCTTTTGGACTTTGGACTATGTGCAATATCCCGTCCCCAATCCAATCCAATCCAAAGAGTTTGGCCCACTGAGAAAAACTATTTAGCTATGTATTTGGTTTAGTTATTTTTTTCAGCTGCAATGGAACGGATATTACAAGTTTTTCATTTCATCACATTCCTTTCATTCCTCCAGGAGACTTTTTTGTACTTTAGTTTCTTGTTTTGTTCAAGGAAAAGAATTTTGCTTGTAGCTCAGAAAAATTAGTGTTCTAAATGCCTGGATATTGCACCAATTGGATCGGTGATGTACGGAGGTAGCGGTACGTATTTGTAGATTTAGAAAGGGTGAAAGTTAAATTATGTTGCTACCAGGACAGGTATTTGATACTCAAGGTGACCCAAACCAACCAAAAACAACAATCCCAGTTTCAGAGAAGAAAGAAAACTTTTTTCTATTGTTGCAACAAAATAGTTTATGGTACGAGGGAAATAGGTTGCCACATTCATTTTAAAGCTTACAATTTAGGTACACGAATGTGCTATGTGGATATCATAAATACCAGCCTGGCGCTGCTGACTCATCATTCCAGGTCAATAAAGGCGAGCTGGGGATCAATAAGTCTGACTGACGAGTCTAAAATTACTAGTTTCATTTAGAACGATTTATACTTACATTGCCATTCCAGTCCAACTTAAGTTGAATATGGGCGAAATGCAAATAATGGAAAATTATTTCAGCTGTCTGCCGAAATATGGTTGATAAATGCTGGGCAATTAGTATAGCTCATCTGCAGACGTCGACGAGGGCTGTACGATAATTATCCTAGATACCCTTGTCAAATTTATCAACCTAGTGCAGCTAGTATCAAATCCTAGCAAAAAAAATCGCTAAATTTGTTAAAACTCAATGAAAAGCTTCAACTTGGCATAGTATTTAACGAATGTAAAGATTGACTATCGACATCGACGAGACCTCGCCACGAGCAGAAACAGTTATGTAGACAGTATTCTCAGAAACATTCTTTTCTTTACGTGCGAACCTATTGTAACAATGTTACATAAAGGAACAAAGCTGGACGGAAAAACAATTCATCGAATTAGATATCAATTTCAAATATGTATTTTACGCTCCTTTACTTTCTTCATTAAATATTAGTCGTATTTCCTTATTTTTCACCGAATTTTCAATTGTTTACCAACATATGTGCGTTCTCGCATGCAACACAAATATGTAGCAACATTCTGGAAACTGGCATTTTATGATAGACGATTTTATTATTAAATAATAATAAACTGCGATTCGATCTTTCCTTGAAATTCATACATCACTTCAAATGTACCCCACGACTCAAATATCATTTTACGCAACTCCTTATCTCACAGGAAACTCTACAGCTAACAGAGGAAGTGTACAATAAGATCAGGAAGGTATTAGCATAGGAAAGCAATTAAAGTGGAAATAGATTATAGCTCTGAAGAACACTGATTCTGATTCACATGCCTAATATTGATTGTCAGCATTTGGAAAAATGTAATAGGCCAGCATTTGTGCCTTATGTAATCATTTAATGGTCGCATGCAAGTCCTAATTAGCGCCGAAATACGCATTAGGTGAATATGCGGTTTCCTCCGGACGTCCAGCTATGCAAACATATGAGCTGTTTATCTATTTGTAATAGAAATGGAACATGATACAGCTATTTACATTGCATGAGTATTTCTACTTACTTATCACGGAGTTTGGGAAACTGTTAATTAATTTTATAGGCTATCATATTATCATGCTCCCAAATCATTTATACTTGTCCAAAAGTGGTATTTATTAAGCTTTCCCTACGCACTTTCCCCCCACACACAAACATGAACTGAGCATCGATTCGATATATGAGCATATTATTCATGAAACATTAGCACGTGCGTTAAATCCAAAAGTATTATTGCATTGCGTGTCAGCTTTCACTCTACCAACTAGCTTCACATCCCCAACTCAATTTAAGTTCAAGCTCACACTCCTCCGAACGAAACTATTGAGACGGTGATTCAAAGTCAAGGTGAGGCATAAAGCAATTGACGTTATTCCTACAATAGGAAGTTCCACCTTAGACCAAGCCATACCATACCACAGCAAAGAACAAGTTTTGGAAAGAAAGGGAATTCAACTCCAATATCACAAAAGTTAATAGGGAGGAAGGATTTTCCTTATGTCACTGAAAAGAAAGCTGGAAGCTTTCGTGTAACGCTCCAGTATATTACCTTTAAGTACAGTCAGTGAAAGTGAATGGCTACATGGTACATGTTACTCATATCATACAATTCTGCAATGCAAACCTCCCTACCTGACAACACACCATCCGCCTTTTATAAACTGTTGACTTCCTGCAGCCTTTCTCACCACCACCTCTACCCCACACGGTAGGAAACGATGAGGATGATCTTTGATCCCAAAATACCAATGGAAGGCACAAGGCACGCACTTCTTCCCTTTTCTCATATCGCGTTACCTGTAAATATTTGTAAGCTTAAGGAAGCTCAACCCAAGCCAGGAACATTTCCCTATTCGATCGTCATCATCCCAGTCAACTTCTTGAGTTACCAGAAATATCAACGTGACTGAAACTCAAAGCAAACGGCAATGGTAATGTGTACATGATATGATGTGATGATGCATTTCCCCACAGTAGTAAGAAGAAAGGAACCGCTTCTCCTTTCCCTTTCACTCTTCTTCCCATTTCTACAATGAATATTCTTCTTTTATGAGGAAAAGCAACTTTATTCAAACACAACCAAGCCATCGTATCATACAATGCACCTTCTCCTCAAATTCAGCTCGGCGATATCATCTCAAATGAAGTGCCATGCCATGAGGGAAAGGAAGGGAAAACCTTACAGAGGAGTGAGAAATGAACCATACTATATTATACTTACTTAGAAAGAAAACCCCAAGTTAAATCCAAATTCGATGAAAGAGTGAGTGCATGGCTTTAGAGGAGAAAGCATAAATTATGCCATATCAGGGAAAATATCATATTACTTGCTACTCCTGTTATTTCTCACTCCATCCATCTCCTACCCATTTTCCAAAATCCACAAGGCCTAGCATATATATCCATCCACCTTGAAAGAGTGAAAAGCTTCTATTATGACAGCCTACATTACTATTATTACTGTTATGATATGATCCATTCAAAAACACATTCAACATTCAACAGTGGCAACAACAAACAAACATCCTCACATCCAAAGGGTCGTGGTCGTCGGTGGGCCTCTCTCGTTTTATCATAAAATGTTTTTATGAATTTATGATCACGCAACTATCATCGTCATATTGTATAGATTGCATTCACATAAAACCTGGAGGAGGGTAAAAATCCCCTGTGACTTTCACCCTTTTTCTTTCTTTACAATATTAGCTCAGAGTGTTAGCGTATCATGTCACATGCTATTATTATTACTGGAGCGATAAGATGAAAGAGATTTTTTTTGAATATCCGGTATTAACCAACAAGGCTTCCTCCTTTCTCTTACCCTAACTCTCAACATCAACCCCACTCGGATATGATATCAGCCTTCCTCTTACAACCCAGCACACACACACGCTCAAAGAAAATCACCAGGGAAGGGAAGAATGGAGGGAGGGAGGAGGAACGACTAAGCTAAAAAGAAGAGGAAGTTAGTCAAGTCAAGCTGGAGACTTGCATGGAGGAAATTTGAGGAAAGTGAAACGAAAAACTTGATGAAGAATATGAAATGGTTTATGATGATAATGGCCCCTATGTCATATAAGTTGCAGTAATGTAGTTGAACTACGCGTGTGGCTTGGCTTGGTTTAGCCTCGCTATGTGGATTGGATGGATGTGACCACGGCTCCGTGGTGCTGGTGCTGATGCATGCTATAATATGATGATGGCCCGTTTGAAGTTTGCTTATTGAAGAAAAAGCTAAAATAAACTTAAAACGCATAACAGTATAAAAAGTAATATTCTTAATAGTAGTAATGACAGTGAAAGCATTTCTCCACCATTATACTTTTTACGGACTCTGGTCGGCTCTGATGACGTCCAGTTTCTCGGGGAAAACTTCCTTTCATACGAGTACTGAGTAACTAAGTAGGTATATAAGGATTTTTACTTGATAGGCTTCCCCAAGAATATTATCTAACTAATAAGAAATCTCTCTCATGGCCATAGTCATGATCCTGCTCAAAAACTAAGTCTAGATTGCATGCACAAGTGCAGGGAAGAGAGATATCGGAGTCCTTTGAAGTGGATTTGGTGGGGATAGAGATGGTGTTGGTGTTGGCAAGTAGTGGCGACTAAAAGGATGCCGATATAGCCATATCTCTTCCAAACACTAAAAAATTTATATTTTTATTTTACCTCTGCCCCTCCACTAACTCCACTGCTAACATACATATATAGCGTCACCGTGTCGTTATTATTATTTATAATACACATTTAGAAACTTGCTGCGGTGACATATTCGCTGAGGACGACTGTGCGGAGCTGTTGAATGAAGCCCTCTAATAAAAATCCCCATTCTGTGACCAGCCCAATAGCCCAGTCCACCATCATGATATGATGTTTTTTCGTGTGCTTACTTCTTTCGTTCGATTCGATTTGAAACTAGGGACATTAGCGTTTCTCTCTACTATACTGGGATAGACATAGCTTTTTTTCTGTGTGGTGCCTGTTGGAAGCTGATGCTACATTCAGATAACAATAACTTTTACAACTTCATTCACTTCCATTCTAGTAATAGAGGATAGCTTCATAATGTTCCATGTACGTCTATATAACATAGAGATATTTTGAAAGGGCGAAAGAAAAATAACACAATGTAGTGACAGACGACAAGTTACTGGGGGGAAGAAATCTGGGAACGATTTGATTTTAATATATGGCCTGACAATGTTATCTCTATATGCTTTTTACACAAAGTTATTGGAGGGAATGAAAGGGATATACCGCCGCGTCCTCAGCAGGAGAAATTCATTTGGGGGATGGATCTGATAGGGTTGAGGCTGATACCATCAATAACTTAAAAGAAAAAAGGAAAGGTATAATTTATTTGCCCAAGTGATTTAATAATTTTAGAATATTAGTGTAATTGCCTTGAGTCGGTGAAATGGAAAGGGAGGAATAATAACGATGGAAAGATTGGGAAGCGGAGAGAAAGTCGATGAAATGGGGTTCCCAGTTTTCCCTTCCCATTCATACTCGTATTATTATTCTAAAGTAAATAAATATCTGCGGAAATTGCATTATTTACCCAACCCAATCATATAATTATAGATTTATCAAACAACGTTATATAAGCTATATCGTAACCTTGAACCATATCATTTTTGCACAATTGTATCTAGTACATTGGTTGTGGTTCCCTGCATGGATACTGCTTGCTTACTTTAATTTTCATTGTCGGTACCCGGTCATATCTCTACCAAATTAAAGTCAAGAAGAATGCCCCGTGATCAAAGAAATTTATTATGCTGCATTGTCATACTATTATCATGGGCACTGATCAAACAAAAACATTCATGAATAAACATTAAAATATAAGCCATGTTCATCTGTCTTAAAAGTTCTTTTGTATTAATTGGGTTATGTTATAGGTAGGCATGCATTATTTCGTGAGTTTTTTATTTAGACAGTTCTTTTTCTTTTCTCCGACTAAAAAAAACTTCCCAATCAACATCAACGACGACTGACTGTCTCCATTCCCTTCCCATAAATACCGTGATATGAACCGAACATAATCATCACGTGAACTTCCATGATTGCAACGAATTTCCGCGGTCATGTCCGCTTATCCTTAATCTTCCCATTTGACAATTCAATTCGATAAAGAAGTTTTTTCCAGAAAAGTACCTAAAGTCAGTAGTCAAAGAATTTATCGCGATTTTAGTCATTTTGCACTTCTGCTCCAACTGAAGTTCAAAAACTTTCTCCCTTCACATGTGAAATAAGTATCCCTTACTTACACACAATAAGTAAAATGACTTCAGTTATAAGTAGAAATGGGTGAAAGTAGGGAAAATATATTGTTGAATGGGTGGGTAAAGTAAAGTAGATGAAAACAAGCTTCCAAAAAATTGTATAAATCTTTCAAAAAACTTTTTCCCTCTGTTTACCATATTACCTATATATTTTTCCTGCTCTGGATTTATTTTTGCGTAAGTAATGCATTCCAAGTTTGTTCATTTTCATTCGCATCGAAAATTTGCAATTGCTGACAACACATAGTCCTATATACAATTGCTTGGTCATGATTTCATGATATGCGTGCTTTCCCTATCAACATTGTTACAATTCAATTTTGGAGAAAGTAAATTATACGTCCTTTCATTGGTTTTGGCAAAAAAAGACGATATACAGCTTACGCTCGGCGCTCTTGTATGGATATACGTGAATTTCGAATTGTGTGTGTTCTATTCTGTCGACTTTGCGTTTATACTCATCCAAATTCTCGAACGCGTTAGGGAAAGTCGTACGTGAAGACAAACCAAATGATTTCATCCACATATGAAAAAAAAAAGTTTTCCCTCTATCCCTTTCCGCGCACATTTCTCGGTGAAATGTTGTCTCAACTTGAGTTGGCTGACAGCTGACAGTTTATGAGGCTGTTACATCCATAAAAGCCATTAGGAAATGTCAAGCCAAAGTAATAAATCGGTTCATGTATTCCCATGTTTGAAAAAAAATAGAACATAAAGGAATAAGAAAATCTGGATGTGTTCCCTTCTTAAATCCGTGTGTCCGTCTTCCTGTCCACATAGGTATGTATAAAGGAGTGACTTTAGGACAAGCCAAGCCAAAATAAAATTTCACTGACAATGAAAATGTATATCTTCAATGTATTTGAATGAATGCAGCTAGCAGCTAGAGTCTAGTTGGATATAAAAGATTCTTTTTAGGACTGCGTAGTTCCTGGAAGGGGAAAGTGCTCCCTCACTGCACTCTGTCCCTAATTCAACATGATGATCACCTCCACGATGTGATATGCGTACTGCAACCAGGACCAGCATGTCCCTTCTGGAAGGTCGTTGGTCCTTATCCTTTTGTTTTTACTGTGAGGCCCAGTTCAGTCAAAACAAATGCCATCATAAGTTTACTGCACCTAATTGTTTACCAACTTCATGCCAATTCGAGGGTGTCTACTTTTCCTTCAATTGTAAATATGATTACAATTATTAGGTATATAAACTGATGTTGCTGCATCTTCGGATTAAGGTCAGAGAGAAATGACTGCATTTACAATAG
Organism: Pseudosinella alba; assembly: GCA_034700485.1. Lineage (NCBI taxonomy): Eukaryota > Metazoa > Arthropoda > Collembola > Entomobryomorpha > Entomobryidae > Pseudosinella > Pseudosinella alba. The sequence continues at coordinate 22,975 of JAQIXQ010000023.1, forward strand.
TTTTGTATGTGCCACATTATATGTAGGTACCGATGTCATAATGTCCGGGAAAATAAAACATAAGCGTGTCAGAACATATAGGACTTTGACTTTCCCTGTAAAACAATTGTCATTCGACATCTTGTAAGACTGACTTCACTTCAGGCAGCTTAAATACGACAGAAAAAAAACGAGGTAAGTAAACTTTCAAGGAAATCTAAACAGTATGAAGTCCCTTCCGTGATATTATCACTTTTTACTTTCTCCAAAACAAGCATCGCCATCGTCATCGTCATGATCATCCCAGTAAACCAAACCAATGACTGTTGACTTCGCAGTCAGTGAGCCAACAGGACCAGAAATTTTTCAGACCCGAGTTTTCTTCCATTTCCTTGAAGTTGACACAGCCATATAAGTCCCTAAGTCTAAGCTACATACAAACACTAGCGTATTTACACAAGCCAAACATTTTCAATTCCTCCATTGCTCCAAGGGCCATCCCATCATATCTTTTTTCAAAGGAAATTCTGAGCTGGTTGTTACTTCCATACTACAAAAATGTTTATTCCTTTCTACCCTCTCCATACTTTTATTTTTGGCTATGGATGGAATTTATTGGAATTTCTGTAAATACGCTTCTCCCTTCTCCTCCTCTCTTGTTCTTATGTTCTCCAATCCAAACGACATTGCCAGGAACGCATCCTTATTCCCAACCGGAGACGGTGATACAAAGGAAATGATGTTCTTCCGCTTTCCGACTCCCCGCTCTCTGATGGGATATGTGTACAATTTCTCTCTCTCAGTTTTAGGCTAACGATATGTAGAGAGAGAATAACATGTCATGTCATCCAAATCCGGTTGTGCCAAGTAATACCCTCACCCTCCTCATATCATCACATGAATAAAAGGAAGAATTCCCTTTATTTTCACTGAATTACTTGCTTATTTTGCTCAGTTCTCACGGTTAATGCTATAAGGCATTACGCATGATATGATGCAATTTTCAATGCAATAATGTAAGAGTGAAAGTGACATCGCTTCATCGCATTGATACTTCCTATTCCTAACCATGGATGCAATGAACCATTTCATTTCACACTTAACTTTCAATATTGGTTCAGAGGTACAGTTAAGGAGAAAGGCTTGCATTGTTATCATCTTTATCCCATCAGATTAGACGAATGACAGAATAGATCTTATCATTTCTAAATATCTTTTATCATATTAGCTGTTGCTAAAAAGAAAGTTATAATATGGAAGGGAATGAACTGTCACTACCAAGTCATACTCGATACGCATTATCCTTATTCAATCAAGCAAAGGGTGAAGGAAAAATTCGAAAAATCAAAGTTGCATGCATAGATAATACCTACCCACTTTTCAATAAAAAGAAAAAGAAAATTCTTTATACTTATTTTCTTAAACTCCCTCCCACTCACAATATATCCTATCATTCTTATTAAATCAAGTTATTGGAAAGGCACACAAACGACGAAGAGAAGGCTTATATATAGGCTTCAAAGTGAAAACAAAATGTATTCCCGAAAAGGGGTTCAAATACCTTACAAAGTAGTCCTCCAAGATAAATCACATGTTTGATGCATGAATTGATCGCACTCTTACATGAATACTAATAGCCCTTTTTCCCAGGGAAGAAACTCTCATATAAATACCATAACATTATACAAGGGAAAGGCATCCCCAGAATGAAAATGAGAGAAACACGAAGCTACTTGGAAGAAGGATGGAATTTGGCAAGTAGAAAATAAGTACACTTTTATCTTTAAATACATGTGCACAACATCAATGTAAATTTCTGGAATTTAATAACAAATCGTATGTAAATTGTATTCAATCAGTTTGAAATCACAACACGTTAAAGGATACAGAGTTTATATGGCCCCGATTCCCGAATTTCTTTAAAGGACGGATGAGGAACGGAGGATGAGGAGGGATATCCATATCCAATATTTCCCCACTTACGTCATTTCATTTCCTTTGCTTTGGATTTGGATAAAAAATATCTTCTAGGTTGTAGGACACGGTTCATTCCCCTCCTGGTTCTGAATTCTGGATTGTGAAGATATCAATATACCTATTTGACTAGTCCTCTATTCTAATATGATGATGTAATGGCTCCATAGAGGGTGATATTATGTGATTGTGAGCTAATGCTGTTTACGCAAGCATAAGTGTGAATAGGAATGTTGAATGTAAGACGATAAAAGGGTGCATCATTTTTTTGTTTGTCCTTCCATCTCTATTTTTGAATATGCATTGAAACAAAGTATTCATGCTGAAATCATTAAAATCCTAAGGCATTTATTTGAAGACTCAAATGGGAATGTACATACATCCCCAAAATATCTAAATCATATCATATCCATCCTCGCTTTCACTGTACAAAAATGTACGGATTGTGTTTGTGCATGCACGCATGAGGCATTTCCCCCTATTGAAGACGAAGACACTCACTCAGCTTTAAAGCTTTAAAGTACAAGAAGTTTTTTTTCTAAACTTACAATGGATTGTAAACGTTTGAGATGAGAGGGGAAAGCTTCTTGGGATGGATGTACTTGTACTCAACTCTCAACTCAAGTTTGTAAGGGCTACAGTCATGCATGAGGTACGATGAACTGTTTGTTATTGCTATTACAAGATACAAGTCACGCATAAAAAAGCTCTCGTGCACTCCTACATTTGACATGACTTCACACAAGTTCAGAAGAAGAAGGAAGGGGGAGGATTTTGAATGTTTCTGAAGGTTTGTTGATTTTATGTTATGGATGTGCGCATATATGGATCATGCTATAAAAATCAATAATATTACCCAAACCGTATTTTGGCACCTAAATATTGTCTTGGGTGGTCCATTAAACTTAACTAAAATAACTCACTTTTATGCAGCCAATCATTTTTAACGTACTGGCAAAAATTTAATTCGAAAACTATTCCTCAGTCACGTCCTACATTATATTCACTATAATATTATTATACGTCGGAACTTTATGCCACTAAAACAGGGCAAATATGCATGCCGATATGCCGCTAAAATCGGCAAAATATGCCACTAAATATGCCGTTAAAAATGTCGAAATATGCATAAATATGCGAATAAAATGCAAAATTTGTTACATATGATATGCCACTAACCAATCAAAATTCGCAATCAAGTAAAACCGCGATTTATGTGCAATATTGCAACAAAAATTGCTCGTTTCTCTAACAAATATTGCTAAAAAAAATATTCAGCCAGTGACTACGAACCTCGGTCTCAGATTAGTCAATATTTTGTGCACGAAACTTAATGTCTATATCAAAAACACCAAAATATACTCAAATATGCCAAAATATGCCGAAATATGCCATTGCATATGCCATATGCCGAAAAAACCCCAAATATGCCGAATATGCCGAAATTAATGCCTCTCAATTAGCTTAAAACTACCTAAAACGTAAAGATATGGTGATTGGCGATCGCAGTCAGGCCAATAAAAAAGTATGCCGTTTCATAAAGTTCCGATGTATAAATATTATACATTCCATTTATTTGAATTACAGTGTGTACCTACTTGATTATGACCATACTCTAACCTTTTTGCTTCACTGAATTTGCAAATAAAATGCTAATTCGTATGCATGCAAGCTCCTATGATTTTTATTTCCTGAAAGTGTATTTGTGCTGCATTCGGGGAAAGTAAGTTCGTTGGACATTGCTTAATAAACAGCAGACCTCTTCATAAAGCAGGAGAAAGTATGTGACAGTTTAGTGAAAAGGACGAAGACCGATAGCTCACTTGGGACTATCATGACTTGGTCACTGACGTTATTCTAACGATAAGATAAACCTCATAAACAAAGCATATAGCTGTCAGCTCCCACTCCAATGGACATACAAATAATAACTGCAGAGGCGAAAGCCCTGAATTTGCAAGCACATTTCCATGTAGTGGAAAGTCCTGGAAAATTCTTCAAAAATGCCCTGGATATTGTTTCTACTTACATAATATGTATTGCAGAATGAAAGGCCGAGGAAGTTAGCATATTTTTTTGGTTAGATTATTGTATGGGTTTTTACTATTTAGGATAGTACAAAATGGTTTTTGGTGACTGAGAGGGACTCACCACCACTTCATGAACTATGAACTAATCACTACGAGTATAAAATCAATTAAAATACTCGATCATTACACCGTGACACTGAGGAAGGCCATTTAAATATAGCTCTATGACATTTCAGGTAGTAGGTTTTGCCATCCAATCAAATTACATGTAGTTTAATGACCACTGACGTGCTAGGTACTTGCATAATCCTAACAAAACTCATCAGTAAATGCCAAGAAAACTTGTGAAGATGATAAATTACAAGTAAAATCGTGGTTCTTAATTAGGGGAGGATTACTCTACACTGCACAAAATTAATGTATGTACATACCGAATTCAATAGCTCCATGCTCATGCCGTCATAGTATAGGAATCACATGATTTCCTTTGAATTTATTTGCGTAGTTCAGCCATGCATTCCACTTAAATAAAATTTATTAAATTTAGTTTTTCTGCGTTGTATTTCCCTCGGTGTAAAAAAAGTATGTCATTTTGGTTGTTCCGGTGCTTATGTCAACCTTGTTTATATGTAATGGACAGGGAAAGAAACATGGAGGAAGTTGAAAGGACACATCTGTCTCCTTCTGAACGCACACACACCCTCCCCCTATTATTGCAGTTCATTTGTTACCTTCAGCCTTCCCTTATGGATACGTGATACGTGGACATTATTTATGACGATGTGATGAGAGCTCCCTCCCATCAGGGCCCAATGATGAAGTAACGAACTGTCAAGCATCATGTGTGGCGCTCCATCAATTTGATACAGAGGAGGGGGAAAGCTCTCCTGTTCTACCTACATTGTTACGTTTATTATATATTGCAGATTTTTGCTGTTGTTGCATATTTTGCAAATCTGTAATCCCTACATATTACGTACATAGAAAGAAACGCTCTCAGACTCAAGTTTGGAAATATTTTATTGGCATGTACATAATGGGCTTAACAGATATAATGCTAACTTGAATTCGCCGAAAGCAAATAACTGATTGATAATGATAACAATTGCCAGTTCCCCCTTCAAACTAATGGTCACATTCTGGGAAAGGGATACCGCACCGCAGGTATATAAGTATGGCTGTAGGCCTTCCCATTCTATTTTAGTTATCCCCCGCCTACCTTTCCCAAGCACAATATACTTTTATCAATACTGCCATTTTCGCAATACTGCCATTTGGTTGGTTCGCCAAACTGAATTAGCTAGGGTAACAGTAGGTGCGTCAAATTCCAAGAGATACAGTTTGCATTTTCCATCCCCGACCACTCTACTCATCTTTCCCGTCATTGATATATTGATGGCAGAGTCTGAGAAATAGTTACCAAAAAATAAAACGATCATAATAAAAAGCGGGATGGGGTTGGTCCAACCATTCTGGAGTTGAGGACAGCTTGAGGCTATACTACTGCCAGTTGGGTTTTACTTTCCCCACTCCACTTCAACCGGTTGGCTCCAGTCTTTCCCCTCCTTTTCAAGTGCTATCTATGATAATTTAGTAGACAACTGGTCGATAAATCCTTTCACTATTGCTTCACCAAAATATGCTGGAAATGCCATTTCCAATGGAAAGTGGGGGACCGGCAGGCGAGCATCGTGGGATGGTGGATACGGAGGATATCACAATGCCCCGGGTTGTACACTATTAAAAACCTTTGCTCGAATTTGCGGTAAAGAGCATAGCATGATTTTGCCCAAGCCTTTGTTCATTCTTCAGTCCAGACCAAATAGCGGGTTGGGTTTTATGCAAGAAAAAGTAGGTGTATGCATATTGCACAGTTAATAATAGTCTTCTCTGGCCTATTGTTTGTGACATAGACATCCGTTCACATTGCGTCAATCCGGAGAAAGTTAAAAAACAAGTCTAGCGAACCATACATAATCAGTTCAATATTATGATATATCAACCAAAGTGGAGCCTGGGGCTGTACTCCTTAGTGGAAGTATTTATGTCGGAGCGTTTTTCTCTTTTCATATTTCAATTAGGAAACTGGGTTGTGGGGTCACCCTTTATTCAGAAAGAAATGTATGAGGAGTATAGTTCAGGTTCAGAGATTATAACCCCTGGAACATCCATATTATTATGCCAAGTCCATTGTAGGACAATATACAGATGTTTTTTATACTATGTTATGATCATGACATGTTTTAATATTCAAAAACTATAAATTGACGTACTGGAATCAGACGAACTAAAAAAATGCATTGGTACTTACCGTCCTGTCACCTAAGTTTTTGACACGACATCGGAGAAAAGCGTGGCTTCCCAAATGCTCTGAGAGGTTGGTCATCATGGCATGGTCGAAAAATGGCTCTGTTTCTGATTTCCCTTCAGAATGGTCAGGCCCCGAGTGTACTTGGGCAGAGGAAGAGTAGAATTCTTCGGAGGAGGTGATGATACTGCCATCTTCCACATGGGCGCTTTTGAAGTCCTCGGGGATCTTCACCCATGGGTTTAAGCTCTGAATTGTTTCTGGAGATTCTGTACGGTAAAAAACAAATGGTTCTGGGCATAACTATTAAAGTCAAATCAAAACCTTAAATAAACGCTAATGTACATACAAAGCATTTCATATTTCCGGTTTCGATTACATTTTCCTGAACAAATTGACTTTGGCAGAGCAAGGTCAATCATCCAATAACCCTTGCAAAATCTAAATCAGATTTAGCATATTCCTTTGTACTAATTCAGATTGCAACGTTGTAAATATTTTTACATTACATGATGGAGATTTGTACGGAAATAGATACGTGCACAACCACTATAGAAAAATGTCGAAACATAAAGCGTTACGAAACTGAAACTAACATTTACCGAATTTGTGGAACATTTTCTCCTTGGCCAACATTGCAAAAATATTATTGTTTTTGTTTGTTCCTTCCGATTCTAATATTCATTCGTGAGGGAGGGAGGTAAATAAAGTCGATAAAGAGTTCAGAGGGCCGTTTAAAGCTAAGGTTGCGTGAACTACTTCTCTTTTCCGGGTTTTATACTTATTCACTTACTCTTTATTAGCTAACTCAGCACTCCTACTAATACTAAAGTGATTTTATTATAGGGACCACTACATAATCTTTTGTTATTGTAGCATAACGCAGCAGAATTAAAATGCAAGCTAGGACAAGAAAGCCTCTTCTCGTCCGAGTCCCTTTGCTTGAAATAGGAGAAGAGAAAGTAGGGAAATATAATAATCACAAATTGTGGAAATATAAGAGCAATAAAAGTATGAAGGTTTATGTCCCTTTAACTATCTTACTAATGGTGTCTATCATTCCAGTAGAGTTATTGACTATTAGGCATTTCTCAAGATATGCATGTACTTGTATATGTAAAAAGTCCATGTTTTATTACAAAAGTAAGTTCACTTGGATAACTTAAGATAGATATGGTAGTGTTTGAAGAGTATGGGATGCTTCTTAAGAGATGCGCATACAGAGTAATTTGACAAAAACAAACTTTCCCTAAGAGAAAAAAATGTTCCATTCTTCATTTCATTTTGTAAAAACATTGTAATTCATCTATGGTATAGCTTTACCATGAGCTAATATGAATAATTATATTACTAGAAAGCAGACCAGCTATGCCAGCAAATAGAGAATAATATTATGCAAGATATCCCCATTTTTTAGGAAATATAAAAAGGAAGTAAGATTTAGGTACTTATATTTGTTGAAATGAATAGCAAAGGAACATCCTTATTTTCCAACATTTCTGGGGCCAGCTAAACTAAAGGATTTTTATTTGGTCGGTGCGACTACTACTACACTGGCCCTGCTCATATGACATTTTTAAGCAGCTGCACTTTTTACATGCCTATATAGAGAAGGGGGACAAAGGGATAATGGAGAAACTTGTGTGTTTGTGTGCGATTTGGAAGGGGGAAAGTTTTCCTCACATTGCAAAAAATATTACAAGCAATAGAAACTATGTAGGTACTTATATCCCTTTTTGTGCCCTGTTTTCACTCCAGTTCAGATTGCAACTTTCTCCTTGCTTCCTTTCCCAAACAGATATTGCAGAATGATACTGGGACTGGGACATAATTTCATTTTGCTGCCTCCGATCCCGACTCCACTGGATCTTCATGAGTGGGTCTGGACTGACTTTTAGGCATATCTATCTTCTTGTTTTTTTCTCTGGGAGGAAGTTGTGGCTTACATACGCATTCCACGGAACTTACAGAAAAAAAATGTGCATATCTTCATGTCCTTATTTTATCCCAAATCTTTATCTATTTTTTACGAAGGGAAAGGGCGGAACAGCAACTATAAAAACTGAATGGACAACTGCCTAAAGTACGTGAATGGGTGCAGACAAGAACTGGATTTAGCTATGTGTGCAGGCAGTAGGCAGACCACACAAACATTCAGATTGGAAGTTTGGTAGATGTGCATAGATTAGATACAAGTTGGGAGTACCAAAGGAGGGTAAGCCAAAAGGTATTTACCCTCTTTATTATTTTTATGGATTCATGACAAATGTACCTAATCTGCATGGGAAAAGTCTGGAAATTTGGGAGTCACCGAGTAGAGCAATATAATGACTTGGCGTGGTGATATCTATATAGGGTAGTGGTACGATTTCATATTATCATCAATGTATACTAATATTCAAGTCTTTTGACATTAGACAAATTGCGTAATACATGCAATTTTCATCATTGTACAGGACAGTGCGGAAACCCTTCCGCTCATGAATGTTCAACCACAAATTGTTTTTCACTCATGTCATGTATGTCATGTGTCAACTTCTTCAGTCGAAGCATTTTCAGCCGGAGAAAGCAAGGAAAGCTAAGTAAGTTGAGTAGGACTATGCGCTAATAACACGGGAAGAATGCATGAAGTGTGAATCACACGTTGTTTATGGAAGTGAGACGTAATTCGTAAATTTGCTAACTTTGATGGTATATGTGGTGTATATTTACAGAATAAATATGGTAATTAGCTCAACATAAAGGTGCTGTGATGCTTTCTGCAATTAAAATATACATGACTTATCTTTCACCGACGTACTAAAACAATACAACGAACTTTCATCGAGAACAGATAAACACCTATTTTGTCTGTTGGTCTGTGAACTCAAGATAATTCAGAAATGGCTTCAAAGTTCGAAACTGTTTAGTATCATAATTTTGACTCACTGATAATGTTGCATTTTGTGCAATAAAAATTTGCTATTGACTTACCACTAGTTACATTAGAGTTGCTTTCTGGAGGATTTGATATATCTTCTGCTTGAGTGGTCTCTTCCATTTGCGTAATAACGGAACCAAAAGTTAAGAATATTATCCAAGTTGCAGCCGTGATTGCAGGATTCATCTGTAACAATAAAAAACAGTAACGAACATTAGATAATAAAGATTAATGATTATATGCCACATCACATAGAATGATGTTGTTTTTAGGAGAAACTCGGAGCAAAATACATTCCTACTACTGTTATCTGCAATGCATGAATAATTATCACTATTTTGTCTCTCATCGAAGACGATTTCACCACGTTTCACTCCTACGGTTACAGTCGCCGAATGCATTTTAAGCAAACGAAAATATAAAGTTTTATCACTTCCATGTTATACTTTCTCTCAAGGGTTCTCTACTTATTTGACTTTCTCCATTTTCACTTTTCCCACTTTCACCTTATATAATCGGTTGGAAGAATTTTTGATGATACGCTACCCATACATTAAATAAACAACCGCTATGAGTTCGATGCTCGCTTTATTGATAACTTTACGTTCAATTCAATATATATCTAGAGATGTTGATATTTATACAAGTTTCGCCGACTGAAAATACTTGACGTATCTTATTTCAGCTGTGTTATGTCTGGGGTTGGATTTTAAAAGCCAATATAATAGTACAAACATTTCGACGCGACGATATATTTGAGCTTTAGACACTACTTCAGCAAGCTGACGTCTCCTAGATAAGATGCTCTGACATGTCCCTGTAGTAAATCTTCACCGCGTTGGACACAATTTTGCCACAATGCGTGCCAATTCGATAAGTGTTAGAACACACATAGACAATGACGATCGCATTACAATCTCATTTCAAATCATGTCAAGATTTTACGCACGTGTCCATTGGTTATGCACAGCATGACCCGTTCTAGTTCTGACAAATTGACGAATTTCAAAATAAATTTTCGTAGCTTCCATTTTCTAGACTTGGTTTAGACATAGATTATGACTTTTTTTTACAAAAAAATCGTCTCAAATTCCCTCCTTTCTTGGTTTTACGGAGTACCGTTTCCGTTACATCAAAGGCTGGTGGGATGACTGAGAACGCATTTATTCTAGTTAAAATGTAGGAACCAAAGTAAGTTTCCGGTACTCAGATTTCTGTTACATAACCAGATCATCCTGTGCGTACATAAGAGTACCCTCTCCGAACGAACAAGATAATGATTATAGATAGGAAAATAGTTTTGATTGAACTTTACAAGAATTCTTATTATCCAAATTGGGTTGACTGGGTTATCCCCTCCTACATCTATCTGGTATTCATCCCTGCGAGAGAAAAACCTGCCATTATGTTTATCTCCCATCATCATATCATTTCATATGTTCGGAATACTTAATGTAGTTAAATGTATGTACATCCACTTTCACCGCACCCAGACAAGCTATAAGCTAAAGTATGAATCATTTATTTTTGAGCTGGTGGATTTGCTTTGAATTTTGGATCTTCCCAAAAAGTCCCAACCACCCAGCCCTGGCTTGGCTTTCACTATTGTTATTGCAGTAAAAAGTGAGCTCTCCCATGTTATTTCACCGGGTATTCCCAATATTGGAAAAAGGAAATAATCTGCAAACCAAATTTTCGTAACGGTTCATGCCCTACAGCAGCATTATGCACGAAATTTTTTATTACGTTTAGTTGGGCTGGATAATATTATTATTCCACCATTACCGGAATGGCATGGAAGAGAGGGATATGGGAACTGGTTTGGTTCGCTTCATCGATCCATCTGCATAAGCCAATAATATGATTGGATGGAGGGAGGGAAATGGATCGGGGGATAGTATAAAATAATTGCAATCGCCATCATAACAATGTAAGAAGACGCATTTAGAAATGTTCAGGGCAATTCTCAGCATCAGCATAACCCAGAGACAACAATTTCCACTGACTTGCTTAAATAACAAAATTCATTTGCTATTAAAAATTGGATAGATGCGGGTTTTCCAATTACTTTATTTTATCCCTATTCCCTTTTTTAGTAAATGGAGGAGGAGGAGGATGAAGGCTTTGATGAAAATAGGCTTACGATTCTGAATGGTAAATGCATTTACCGAGACCGACTTGTCTGTACACACCCGTTTTACATGTCATGTTTAATAAATACCTACACAGGCTGGGAATGTGGTACAGACATCATTATAATCTAATTGAATAGGTACCCATATCGCTTTGCCTGAAGATTTTTTTGATTTGTGTGGAAATGCGGGGATAGGATGGTGGCATAATGCTACATTGATCCAACAATAACAATACATACCTCCAATAATAATGAATCCAAATTGATTGAAAATATTATTCCTTGTGCATTATACAGACGGACGGAGTTGATAAGATTACATAATTTGAAATGTCTTTGCTATCTGCCTAAAAATCCAAATATAGTGTCGATTATGCAATCAATTAAATCTGGTAAATCCTTATCCTTGGACGTTGCATAACGTTGAGAATAAAAATGTAGGTATACGTTCAATCTAAAGTTACGTAAGATTAGCTGGTGTTTTTCAACTGTAGGATTTCGTCTAGGAAACTATTTATGTTATACTGCATGAGAAGAGAAAGCCAGTGAAATAATGGCAGCCGTAAATCGAATCCCAATTGTCATTGTCAACTCAACAGATCCTGCATATGGGAATGTGTGCCTACTCTTATTCTAGTTTTTATGCAAACATGCATGTCCCCAAAAAACCCTACAAGTAATCCATGCATACTTTCACTTCTTTCTGACTAGTGCCTACTTTCAACTGTTTTCTCAAGGCTGGATTTGGATTTTTATCTCAATGCCCCATGGACCTTCCTGCTTGAAATCTTGGCATAAAGTTAAGCTGTAGTCAAAGGATCTGCTTGCTGTGATGCATCGAATGCATATATGGGCTAACAAAGCAATCTATTTCCTTTTACTTCCAAAAGGGATAATGTCTAAGGTCAAGACAAAGGATAAAGAGATCAAATATTGGCGAGTGGGAAATGAAATAAAAGTGGATGAAAGAGAAACTTATATCGTATTTTTTGAAGTTACACAGTAGCAAAAAGCCATTTTTGCAAGCATAAGTTATTGTTATGCAAAAAAAAATCCATGATTTTTACAAAAAAAAAATATATTGCTTGCAGAAACATAACCTTACACAAAGGAAAATGGCTATAGTTTTAAGTGCAAAGAGAATAGCTGAGCTAAGCAAGTAGCTCCATGTAAGTAGGCAATTCAAGAGCATGACCCATACCATACCGGGAATTATGATCATGATACTTTAGAGCCTAGGATATTTCATGACGGATGAAATTCTAATCTTTTTAAAAGAATGTCAAAGTTTCTGTACATTATTGTAATGTTGCAGAAAATATATGTGCAAAACTTAAAATATTGCTAACTCCGGTCCGGATACTATTCATTTGGCAAACGAATGTATTCTTTGAAATGGACGTACACGGAATACTCAGAATATTTATTAACATTATCATCTCATATCTGTTTATGAACTTGGGCATCCGCAAGTAGGTGGGAGTGGGAGTGGTCATGTGATGACAAGCTTGTGAAATATTTTAGAAATTAATGTTGACTAAGGCTTAGGAAATGAGTCATGTCTTTACTTGCTGTAAGCATTTTATAAAAAGTTGTATGCTCTACCTTTTGTAACTATATGTCTATTTATAGTTACATACCTGCAAAACGATGACGAGCCAACTTTATCTTGATAAAGACCAGACCCTTGTTTACGAGAATCCATTTAGACTTTCTAACTTATCAATTGCCCTAATTGATCCAGGTTATGCCATGGTTTACCCTCTTGAAGAAAGTTAGTAAGTTCGTCATTTAATCAGTTTCCCTGTAGATTATTTAAGGGTAACTTTTCCAACAAAAGCCGAAGTAAGATCCCGATATAAAGTTTTATATCCGGTCAAAATCCACAAATATATGTAGATTTCCGGAACGCCAAAACGGATTTGAGAATGTTTACTTATTTGTGAGTAGGTACTTCATAAATCATAATATAAAAATACCAAAGATTGATATTCTCCGATTTGGTGAAGATCTTTTCGATACAACAGATTAAACGACTGACATATACCTACATACTGAAAAAAACTCAATATTTTTTACTACAAAATCTCATTTTCGGGGCATTACAATAAGGAGCTTGTACAGCGAATAAATATAAAACGAATGAAAAATTTACCAGAAATGATACTAACGATCAGCCAGTAGAGCAAATACATGAAGATGGCTATAAAATATTTCCCAAATTATCAACTCCCTCAACCGTGAGCAATCTGAAGCGTAAAGAACCGAAACTATGCAGCAGCCATACGCTAACATACAAAGTTATAAAATCGGATTGCAGTTTTAAAACGTGGAAGGGAGCCCCAAATGAGCTTTGTACACAACGGAACAAAATTTTAATTTAAAAATTGATACTAGATGAAACAAGAGGATCAAATAGTAGGCATTCCAACTATTTTTAGCATTAGCAAATTCCACAACATACTTATATCCTCCAGAAAACAGTTTGCAAAATGTAAAGCCCCGTTGTTGCTGTAGCCATATAGTGCTTCTATTCTGTATGAATGGAATCTGTTCATGTCATTCGGAAGGAAAGTTCCTTGGGTAATCCTCCTGTATATTTCAGCTTGTTTTGCAAAATTTACACGTGATTATCCGAACACTCCGCCGTAATATTCCAGACCTGGGACCAGAAACCCCATTTCAAAAATAACGGGTTTGTGTATGCAAAGAACACAATCGTTAATGCGTAAGACAGTCTTGCCTTACTTGACTTACAAGTTGCAATCTGCATGGCATGGCAAAATGTGTATTGTATTTTCTCTCTCTCGCGAGCAATAATGGAGGGATGAATGTACATGTAATGGATGTGGCATTCAGTCCATTCTTCCTGTGAACCAAAATTTACATTTTTATGTTCCCCCCTGTAAGTACCCAGTTTATAGTCAACTACACAACTGCCTCATTTCACTTTCCCTTTCTCAATAAAATCAAATAAACAACGGGATCATGCAATATGTAAAGATCAGGAATTACAGACAAGCTCTAATAAAAGTGTGTAGTATGTGGCGCAGTAGGCTAGACCAGAGTAATCGAACGAAGCTAACTTCGCCATTTCAGGGTATATGTTGACTTGACTTTAACATAGATTATGCGCCTTTGTCGAATAGATAAAGAAATGTACAGATTAGTCTGGGGAAAGAAACGGAATGCCATCAAGTAAAAGAATTTGCACACATTATTTTATGGTAGCCGTACATGCATTAAGGATATAAATAAAAATAGGGGGAAAACAAAATCAGAAAATAAGTACTTTCAAATGATCAAGCTCAAACACATTCCAAATGTTTTGATTCTAAACTCATTTGTGGCCTTTGGTATGGTGAAATAATGAGAAATAGCAAATTGGTTCTTTTCACGTTCCATTTTCTCCACCAAATGCCCAAATTATTTAGGCATTACAATGTCAGTCATCCTATCAGAGATATTTTAATAACTTTTCCTATCTATGAATATTACAATCACAATAGCATGTCCTTGGTTAAACATACACTACATAATATGCAACTCAGAATAGGACAACAAAAACAGCGTAATGTAGTGCGTGCCATGAATAATGAGAGAAAGTAAGCACGTCCAAGTTTAAAACTGAAGGAACTGGGTTTATGGTACGAGTATTATTACTACACTGATATGCACCATGGGTAAACCTGTACAAAATGAGTGACAAGCTTACTTAATCTGTCAAAGAAAGTTGGACTAACATCCCTAAGTTGAATGTTTAGGTTCATAAGTGTAATAATCAGATTGACTATATGATAAAACAGACCACATTCCATACATATATAATATTGTGCAAGTATTTTGCATAAATAATACAGTCGCCACTTTCCCCTTTATCGCCTTTTATGAAAAGTGCGGAAAGAACATTTCCCCGTCTTACACGAATCCACCATTTTTCTCCGAAAATGCAACAACATGGGGACCAGACCAAGCAACCAGTTTATACTTGCGTAAGGGAAGGAACAAAAAGGAGTATCATATCATCTCATATCATATTCATATGAGTATGAATGGCACAGAGAAAGTTATCATTGCCACCACTCTTTGCCTCTATATGTGCTGCCCTTTATAACTTAGGGCTATTCTAGCACCAAACGTGTTTACATAAAAACCCAATAATGCATTGTATTCGTGAAAGTATGTGTGTGGAACAATAACTTTTATCGATGCAGATATGAAGCCCAAACTGGGTCACATGCCATGGCATGCCATTCCACATCCATATATAGGAGAATTTAGAGTTAAAAAGCAGATCACGCCGTTAGCGTATCAATTCCATCAAAAAGGGGATGGATAGGGTGGGTGGGAGAAACAAGCTAGTGTAAACATATAGGACATGTGCAACCGCAACTTTAGAATTTGAAAAACAATCTAATATTTATTCTACAATACAACAACAAAGATGGACTTAAAAGAAATGAGATGGGATGATACAAGCTGTATTATATTTTTCTCCCTGTGTTTTATTATGATAAGTAGCATTTGGTGCATGCGGATTTTTTTTCTAGGGATAAATCATCTTTTATCTTCTCCCCTGTCAAAACTCATTCAGGGCTTGACGGACAAGTGACCTTGTAATGACTTGGAAAGGCCTTTATATTATGAGTGAGTGGAAAGTTTGAACAAACTGGGCTATTGTGTGGGCTCCATTGTTTACGAGTTTGGCATGCAGTACTTTTACTTTCCAAGGTTGTTTGGGGCCAATTGAGACAACTCAATTTGGGCTAGGATCCCATTAGTTTGGACAGCACTAAATTGAGGTTGAGAAACTGCAGCTGTCCATTAAATGCCCGGCTTGACATTGAATTTAAAACAGTTTTCGAAAGCATAAAATTGCCTTTCATTTCCATTTCTTTGGAGAGCCCTACCCATATCACCCCTTTAAAAAATAAATTCCACTTCAATGTGAGTGAAATGGAGAGCTCCACCCTCCTTCCAAGTCAGGTCATAGCTCAGTTTCCAATAGCTAGCAACACATTTTTTGTACCTTTTTCCCATAGAGCCATTTATTTCACATTTCCGCATATTTCGTTCGGTTCTTTAAAAGTCTGCCGTGGAATGTAATACATATTGCTCAACAGAGTAAAAAGGTCCTAAGCAAACAGTTAAGTAGCAATAAATAAAGGTGGCCAACAAAGATGAGAACCCTTTCCATCCCTGTCAATGATTTTTGAACTCTTTACGATCCTTCCGTTCAAGTTGGTTGAAAATTATGGCAGGCAAGTGACAGTAAATGGTAGGGACAAGAAAGCCATTCTGCTTTTAACCACTCAAGTGCATGCATTCAAACATTTTTACCCATGTTTGGAGAGTATCAGTATCAGTATATTTTACGGACAATGAATGAATGCAGTATCTTTACTTCGTTATATAGGGTGTCGGGGCAAATAAGCATCCCACCATCAAAAAAAGAATTTTTATGATCTACAGAGAAAACTTTTTCAACATGGACTAGGTAAGGTAAATCAACTAATTGTGATACCTAAATTACTTACAGACCATTAGGACCAGGACAAACGAAATGAGTATCTGGAATAATCTGGATACTTGTTACTATTAAACCAAATGTAGATATTTTTTAATTGGCAGCAAACTGTGCACTAACGTAGCCGCAATGTAGCATAACATATTCAATTCAATATGCTGCAATTTTGCATGTACTATTGTAATTGGTTTTTCTTTCTCGTCCATGCTTCCAAAGCCCTTCGAGTTCCGAGGTTTCCAGTAGAGAATATAAGAAGAACCCTTGATGCAACTTCCAGTATATTAAATTGTGTCAGAATGACAGATAAAAAGTAGAGCAGTGGTGAAGAAAAGTCCCAGGAAGGACATGAAGCGTGAACAAAATACTACTACTTAGATATCCATACGTACTACGTACACATTATTAGGTACTGTAGCATGCCTGGGGTCCAAATGACTTTCTCTGCGAATGTGCAAATCTCAGATGAGAGAATTTACGACAGAGAAATAGATTATTGTTGTGCGCTGCTCATGATGTTGATGGTGATAAAGAGCACAACTGTGTAAGCCCTTCCTTCTATTTGTACACATTTTTGCCCAAGAAGATTCCATCTTGCGTAGCGTGACATTATATCCAGTTCTAGTTGCAACAAATCTGTGATATCATTCCTTAAGACTTTCACTCTTACTAGAATCACACAGATCATTACTGTAAGCCTAATTACTATTACCAATGAACTACCAAGAATACTTCGTTCTACGACAGTGCTCCACTGATACTAACTGACTTCTTCTGACAGCTAGTAGGAAAGTCATCGCCACCATTGCACTTGGGGTCTTAATTTGATTTCCCATTAGCACAACAGCAATCAGATTATGACGGTCATCACTGACAGGCCAATTGCACAAGAGTTCACCTTTTCTCTTCTGACCTATTCCTTGCATACCACCACCACTGTCCTACAAATTCCATGCAATAATGAAACAGCACATCAAATCCTCCTGTTTCTTTTATGGATTTCTTTTATGGCAAACAGAAACAATCTATATAATCCATTTCATAAGACATGATATCTCTTATCCCATCGCACGCATTGTCATCACGATCCTCCCTCACACGAGTTAAAACTTTGGTCTTATTTCCATTTCTTCATAACTCAATCCTCCACAATGTCTTCCTTTATAACTCGCATTTTCCTGGATCAAAATGAAGAAAACATCTCATCGGTGGCTGATGTGCAGTGCGCCACTAGTCAGTCATTCATACACAGCAAGATATTTTTTCTTGTACAAAGTTGCACCAGCCATTTTATCTTCCCCATTTTTGCTTATGGCAATAACAAAGGAATGGATCTGGGATACTGGAATGGACATAGACTTGGAGGAAAGCATAAGACCGAGCCAATTTTGTTTTCCCATCAGAGACTAACCGACCGCAAATAAATCTCTGAACTGGACTTGAAAATCACTTGCTGCCTTCTTCCTCCATTTCCATTACTTGTGAAGAAGAAAAACGAGTAGCTTACTACTCTCTACTCACATAGAAGATTCTATCATCTTTTTTTACTTCAAATGTGTAAGTCCCTCTCCCTCCCTTGTTCCTCTTTCGTTGCTGGTAATAGTAATAATGGCTCTCATCTTCTTGTATGAGGGAATTCACGATATTGCAACAGTTTCCTGATGTGATGTAATAATGCACCATACCAATACCACCAGCCGGCTTCATTCTATTCTTTTTTAGTTATAGTGCTCATAGAATATTACATGCTATTATAGTCAAATACAATCGTGCGGACCAACCCGACATGCCCATGCTCACATTCCATGACTAAAGCCAGCAGCCACATAGAGATACCGGCAAATGGAAGCATATCAAAATTGCCTTTGAGCACTTTTCTCTTTTTGGGCAGCCCAAAAGAAAGTTTCAATTTAAGAGAAATGGAGTTTTCAATGTCCTGTAATGGAGATACATACATGTCCACTATTACTGCTAGAATACAATGAGAATGAGATTGGATACAAGTCAGACAAGGAGCAAGTGACTAACCCAGCGAGAGAGGCGAATGAAGATGGCTAGTGTAAATGATTTCGCATATTTCATTCTTTTAGTCGGCCATGCTATATGTTAAATCGAATGAGTTACACTGGCAGAAATTCATTATAGTTATCGCCATGTCTGAGAGCTGGTTTCGTTAAAAATTGAAAAGCCGGTTTCATGAGCAAGCTGGCCCCACACCTAGATTCGAGAATCTTTGTGAAATTTGTTTCTTACGTTTAGTTGGAACTGGAAGGTCTGAAACACGAAACAAATCTAAAGGATCAGTTTTCACTGAGTTTACAAGATGAAAAATGTCTCCAAGTTTGTCACTTAAAACTTAATCTTTATTAGGATTGTCTCTTGCAAGAGCATTCCCTCATACTCATACATGTGCATAGGTAGGTACATGAATATGAGCAACAAGATATCATTTACTTGGGAAAGATAAGAAAACAAAGTAATATGATATATGCCAAACAACAAGTAAAGAACTGGAATAAGTAGTGTCATGAAAAGTTTCATTTTCTCTAGAACTGTCGTGCCAAGCTATGCAGTTGTAAAGGAACCCAGCAAATGGTACATGATTTCATCTAAACTAAGCTGGCTACAAGTTTTTTGCCACTAACATTGTTATTATCAACCACGGACGGTGACACTGAACAAGGACGAAAACAGCTATTTCTCTAGAGTGGAAATTGTAGTTTTTAGCCAAGGTATTTCCTTTTTAATTCTCATACCAATCACAGCAGCATCTAACTCTAAATTAGAGTAAAAATTCGCATTTAGGCATTACCTCTGTAGAGTTGCGGTAGCCATCATGCTCTAAATATCAGCAGAAAATTATGTTGTTTATCACTTTGCACTTGTTTCGTACTCAATTATTTCTGCCGTAATAAAATCCGTACGAAAAGTTCCCAGTTGCTGCATCACAGTTACTTAAACTCTAATTCAAGGCAGATAACTTTTTGCATGGTTCCATTTTTTCTGCCCTTAGTAAATGTTCATCAGAGCATTAATTGAAGTAAAGCAAACTATTTTTTACAAATTACTTTATGTATCATATTTGAAAAAATTTAACCCCCATTCTTTCTTTAGAAATTATTTTCTTTTAAAATAGTCCTTTCAGCAAAATCTCAAGGTAATGCTCTAATTTGACAAAAAAATGTGCTGGCGGAGTTGTGTGAAATATAGGTTTGAAGGTTATCTGGAATTTGAAGATTGTGCTGTTAAAAAAGTAGAAAAGCGTCCTACCAGCAGTCCTCGAAAACACTTTTTCTCGTTTTCTTTCATCTAAATTATCGGATGTTTTGTTCTTCAGTGTATCAAAAACAAACTTTTACACAAATTCGTTGCAAAACCGGATCATTCCTGTATTTGATGGTGAAAACATGATGTAAAACTCCAAATAAAAATAGACGTTTACTACAAATCAGTACTTCATCCTTATTCTATATATATCCACATGAATTGTTGCGAGCACTTTCAGGTTTCTATTCCAGTTGCAAACCGAAGGGGTAAGAAACAGACGACAAAAGTTTTGTAAGAGTAACTTTATTTTTTAGAGGAAGTAGAGTTATATGCCAAAACCAAGCATAGGATATAGTCTCAGCATTTTTTAGAAGGACAGAACTGGTTTCGTTTGGTATAACGAACCACCACAAAAAGTTTGTCAAAAATTACTGTTTTAAATGTTCCCAACTAAAGTGTCCTTTTGTTCACCCGGACAGCAAACTAAAATTGCATGTTGTTACGTCATGTGGAAAACGGCTAAAAGCACGGAATGGCATTCATTCTATAATATCCACCTTCATGCCCATAGGCAAGAAAGCTTCTCTAACTGAATACTTGCCAGTAGGGTAGAAGCAAAAATTAGAGCCTTTTTATAGATTTCTGCTGCTGGACGATTTACGGCAAGGCTAATGATATGGAATATTTAAAGTAAGAAAATAGCAAATGCAACCGAAAAGGAAAGGAAAATTGCAAATTTCAATTTTTCTTTAAACGGTAGAGAAAAGCATTCAGCAAATGCAGACTTCACATGGACAGCTCGCATTTTCACTTCAAGCAATGCAAAGGGCAGACACGAAAAATGCACGGCTACAAAATTGATTTGATAATTGTCACTTCGTGTAATTTCTTAAAGTGTGTCGCATTCAATGTATATTTTGCAGATACGTTTAATTGTGTCTGACAATTTCCATCTTCCTTTATTGCCTATACATGAAGACTTCAATCTAGTACGTAACTTTACATACTATATTGTACAGTCATTGCTATTATTATTATAATCATTAGCATATCCTAGACAAGCACGTACTTGGATTATAAATGAAACGTATTTCAGTCATTCGTTTTGATATTTCCCTGGTACGACTTCTTCCTAAACATGATCGTCATATTCGTCATGGTTGCTACAATTTTAGAACGATTTAATTCGGTATAGCAGTAAAATTAGGAAAGTTGACTTTATTAGCCATAATAATAATTAATTGACACTCCTCTTCCAGGGGACATTTATTCGTTTGCAATGCCAGCTATAAATACTTCAGTTTAAAATTTTAATTTAAAAATATTTTTGTCTTCATTTTGTAACTGGGAGTAAGTTGTTTGTCGACGCCGAGTACATCAATTTCAAAATATGTGGGGGAATGAATTGTCAAATAGGTAAATTTGATCTTCGTGCGGGTAAAATGTTTATATCCAAAATTCAACGATATTGATTGCCTCACTCGTCACAATATTTTCACTAGTGTTAATAAACTTTTAATCCTCCGGCCTATTTACATGATACCAGTGCGGAAGTTCACATTTTATTCTTCCCTCTGGCGAAGGTTACACTTTCCTTGTTTGAGTTGTGATTATCAAGGGTTCACTGCTCTCACTGCTGGGAGTGATTCCTATCCTAACATTAAATCTGGTCTATTAATGCCGAGACTAATTTGGTACGATATTTGCTGCAGGGCTACCTTGTTTTCTCCTTCTTGCCATTTTTCGCACATTAGCACTTTGGAGTTGGATATAGCCAAACTATAGTTATGTAATCGATATTAATGGGTTATATAACACAACCTTCCCACAAAAACAGGAGTATGGCATGATCCATGATTTTCACTTCTTGTACTAATTGTTATGAGAATTGCCCTCAGCTTCCTGTATAAAACCGCCGGATGTATTTTACTCCAGAGCATACGCGAAATGACTGGAATTTTTCCTCCTAAAATATAAGTACCTTCCCTATATTTCGACCGAGCTATTCAGGCATTTTTTTTTGCGGTTTCGGGTTGCGCAATCAGAAACCATGATAAATAAGTGCATATAGAAAATTCATACCCACCTATATGCCATTATTGCTATTACCATTATTCGTTCCACCGGTTTTGCACAAAGCAAAATATTATAGTATGGCCAATACAAAAGTAACCAATTCCAATATCTCGCTTGGCTCTATCATAAATATTAGAGAATTTTCATAGGAAACAATGTACTCCCCCCAACATTTACGTCCAGTTTACCCCGGCTAATAAGTGGAAATGGTTACAAGTCAGGCAATAACGCTTTATTTGATTGCCACTTTTCTGGTGAAAGCGGTAAGACGAGATTGCGATATGATATGAAGGAGAAGTAAGTCTAAGAATAAGAGGCTGGCTGGACTGATGTCCAATCACAAAAGTTCTACTTTTCCTTGATCCAGAATAGAAGAGGGTGTACACATGAATAGCCAACAGCGCTATAATAAGAAAGGAGGAGAGGAAGGAAAAGGGAATTGTATTGTTTGGCATAAAATGCACGGCTAGACTTGATGCGCGAAAGAATAGCTATCTGTACTTAAATTGAAGAATATTATTATTGCTTTAGTGTAGGGATATAAAAAGGGAATGGGGGAAAATGAAATAAATTCACTTTTCCAAAGAATAGGAAAAAAATGGAACTTTCTCCTACCAACATTATTAGAAGGGGAAGGGTAATATGTATGTATGCCTCATTGTATTTAGTAGGCTAATAGTAGAATATGAATTTTTATACTTATAACGGAGTCAGTGTGGACAACACAGACATTTTATACCCGTCTGGTTCCAAGCTTGACAACCAAACTTCAATTTAACAGCTTACTTTACTTTCTCTGCCAATATCATCAGAATGGGAGCGGAATCGACGAACAAATATTATTTTCGTCGCGAGTTACTCGTCGCGTTTGGTCTTAAGAGTATGCCTAGGCAGTGTTTGCCAGATGAAATGAGTGAAAGGGGTAAATTGGAATCAAGGAATCTTACTGTGCAAATCCGAATCAAATTGTGAATGTTTCAGCAGTAAATGTTCCAGCATGGGAGGAAATTATGAATGCAATTTTAATTTTTGATCATAAATATAATTATGTACCATTCCAAGTTTTCAATAAGCACCTCGCGACATGACACTTCCAGTCCATTCACCTTTCTCCCTCCAAGGGCACTTTTAAATGCTTTTTTGCCTTTTAGAATGCATTATCATTTAATTCCTTTCATTTTTAATTAATTCCGTAGTAAAAACGTCTCGTCTAAACAAATAAATTAACTAACAGAAACCAACTACCCAGTCTAGAATGGAACGTGCTTCTCAACTAAAAAGTACATTAAAAATAATAAAATTGAGTTGTCCACGTCCACATCCACAATGCTTCATAAAACTTCGACATATCTATGTCATATTCGTATCCATCGCAGAAAAATTTCATGTTCTCAACTCAATTGAAATTTCAAGTCTCCAAGGAAGGAGCTCGGAAAGAGGAAACATTTTAACAGGACTAGGGACCTTAGCGTTAGCAACACAGCACAAGGTTAATAATCAACTTACGCCACTTCCTTTCCCTACTTATGAAAGCACCATTACAACACGTAATTCCCCACCGGAGAGAGCAAGAAAATTCATATTAGATATGTGTATAATTTCACTGGTGAAAGTAATGAGGGGAAACTGTATCAAAAGCACGTTCAGTACAAACATCAAAAGCAATAAAAATGATGAAAACTTTCTCACTTCACCTTTCTCCAACCAACTCAAGCCATATAGACATTCCAGTCATTGATATATGCTTTTATGCCAACATGAAACTAATAAGAGCAACACATTCATATATGTATGTGAGCACTATAGCACTACTTGCTACTCACTCAAAATTGCCGAAAACTATACAACCAAGCTATACAGCTACAACCCTGTTCTACTTTCACTTTCATTCATTCACCACCATTGCTACTTTTACTTTCGCCAAAAATATTACGAGCCTTTCACCACCACCACCGCCCCTCTATCCTGCTGAGCATGTAGTTCCCTTTAATATTTCATGTATTCATCGCACGTTACTTCAACTAGGAATACGGGAGCATAAATATTTGACAAATAGACATCGATATATGACTGACTTGTGAATGGGGAGGGAGGGAAAAGAGCCTCCAGCCAGCATCTGCTCCCTGCTGCTGTTTCACACTGGGTGATACGATGATGTGATATGTGATGAGTTGATCTTATATAATGCGTTCTGTTAAACATTTTCGTTTTGCAAGCGATACTTCTGATATTATTACTTTTTTTGTGTAAAATTCTACACAGAAAAAAAAATCAGAGGGGGGAAGCCTGTATGAGGCCATGAACGAATTTGACATAGCCATATACCTAACACAAACAAACTGGGAATGGAGAACGGACTTTGTTGTGTTGTGCTGTGGCACTTGGCACATAGGTAGATAGCTGGGTTAGTGAGTCTCGAAGAGAAGGCACTTTGACTCCAGGACTACAAGGAAATAACTACGATAATAAAAATGAAAGAACCTTTTCTAACAACTGACTGGGCTTTTTTCTGGGTGAAAGTGAATGGGTTGGGTGTGGGGTGCTGTATAAAGTTGTGAGTGAGCATCACTCAAATAAGTATCTCATATCGTATTATAAAAGGGCAGTATTATCACATCACTACCGCAAAAAGGACAGCCACTAGAAGAATCAACAAACCGTTCTAACAAAATGAATGTCGAGAATGCGATCACGGGGATGGTGAAGTCTTCCTTTTTACTGCCGTTTTCTCGGTCTGACAACTTTCACCAAAACATCCTTTCAAAGCACATCCCCAACTTTCACTTGCCTAAGTCAACCAGTCACTAGTGATATGGTTTAAACGAAATATATCTTCTCTGATGAAGATGTGCAACTGCAATAAATAATGTTGTTGCTTGGGTTTTGCTTACTGCTCAACGAGATGAGGGATGTTCTGAGAAAGTTTGAGCTGTGATGTGAATATTTTTTTATTTCTTGTTAGAGTGGGGTCTTAAATCGATATTTGAGATGAAGTAGATATTAAAAATTCAAAATAAATAGCTAGTTTTACATGCTCGGTTATCACTTCAAGCTTCAGCGAATTTCATCTGACTACGGATTCCCAGACCTTGACATGCATTTCGATAAGAAAATACTCTGCCCGATAATAAATTGAAGGTAAGTAAAACTCATTCAAAGACCTTGAGCTGTAATTCTCCACGCAATATTAGACAAAACAAACACTCCATAATTTAAAAAGTGGAAGAATTTCTGTAAAATTAAAATCTACTGAATCTACGGATGCGTATTTTACTTGCTCTTCGTTTCTCCGATGTATACTAACCATATTTATTTTCATTTTTGCATTTGTTTAAGGGGCATAGACTACCTTTAAAATATTCTTCAGGGAAAATATTATTACGCTTTACCTCCTCCTCCTTCACAGGAGAAAAACAGAACCAAAATAAACAGTTAAAGTGAGAACACGTAGAAGAACCTAACCCAACTGGAATAGGGAAAGCATTCCAATTTTCCGGCGCTATCAATGCTCCCAAGAAGAATGTTTCATCCCCCTGAGGAGTTCCATGTGTCTTCACGAGAGAAAAAATGCAATGTAGGTAGGTATATTACATATCAGCAAAGGGGTTTACACTGGATCTTCCGGGAAAATAACGGAACATTCTGCAACCTACTTAACTTGTTTTCCCTTCAGTTATGTATTCTGGGGAGAAGAATTGCCCTTTATTTCCCCGTTAACTCCTTTCGCCTTTTCACTCATTCCCCTTTCTCAAAATTTTTCTCATTTCTTTCAAATAGTAATAATAATAATGCCTAACCTGGTCTTCTATCTTGTTACCTTGTTGGGAACTAAAAATAGCAGCAAGCATGTAACAATATATATTTTTACATAAACATATTTCACTTTTCCTTATTAGGAAAGTATAGGTAAGTAGTTTTCTACATACATCCTCCTAACCTTCCTTATCTTATCCCAGTAAAAGAGAAAAGACAGGAGTTTTCCAACTTGAATGCAATTACTGCTCACCTACCCAAACAAGCAGATTGTAAATAGTAAATACAGCGCTGAAAGAACTGTTAAAGTATTTTCTGTTTGAACTATTACATACTTCTGCAATCTGGCATTTACATGGTAGGTACTAGACTACTAGACCAGTACAAAACATCCTCTTGCTGCTGAGTTAAAATAAGAAAGGTTGAAAAAAATACAAGCAAATCTTCTCTTCTCTCAGAGCAAGTCTTTTCAGCAATTTGCCTAACTAAAGATTGGATGAAAGGTAGGATCCAAGGTTGAAGTTAAAATGGCTCCTGCATTCATACGGATACGGTGTGTAATTTCAGTCTGAGGCACAAACAAATTAATCATCCGTCTCTCATACTCCCAGCAGAACTCTTTCTTATCGTCTTTCTCTTCTTAAGAATGGCTCAGCAGCGGTGGTTAGGAAACATTTTCTTCCGTTTTATTTTACAACATTGCTTGAGCAGGATGAGCTCGCAATTACTACGTATGCAGATTGGCATAAATGGCATTCATTAACGTTCTGAGTTATAATGTAAGTAATGATAATGAATCTTAATGCTTTTGGAATATGTATGAATAAAGAAAATTAAATAGGTAGATTACTTAATGATTAAGATTAGATTATTTGACTGTGGATGAGGAGGAAAATACTTTCGCTTTTTATTATGGTTGTGTTGCTATTTAGAAAATGGCAATATTTACGACATCACAACCCTCAACAAGCATTTATTTTCCTTGCCTTAAAATCTTACTTCCCGATCCTCTGTTTAGATTACTCAGTTTAAAGAAAGCTCCATCCGCATCCAAGAAAACTTTTCGTGATACAGTACAAGTACAAAGAAGAAAAGTGAAAGTGATGGGAGCAGCTTTCTCCCTCAAAAGATAATGCTCCCCTTTTACGATCCTATCTATGTGAGTAAATATTATCCAACTTTTTCTATATTTATGTGAGCCTTAAGGAAGCCATGCATGTGCAAACTTATATTTACGCACTTTTTATATATGAGTTCTTCTCCTTCTGGAGATAGAGGAACTTCAGGTATTCTGGCAACACAATAAAGAAAGCGTCGGGGAGACGACAGGAGCGGAACCAAATGTCAGACTAACTCACTCAGCCCCTCTCCGTCGGCGGCGGATCCATGCGGGCGGGTGGATGAAAGTTAAATCGGTGGCAATATACGGTGAAAGCATACATCCCAACACAAACATTTATAAGATTGTGGTTGTGTGTGTGGTTTTTCCATTTTCTTCTTTTATCTTCCTTGTTGTTGTTTCGCAAGGAATAAACGCTTGAGTTGGCATACACATGTTCATACATATGTAGGTACATTCATATACCTTTTTACTGGAGGCTCTCTTCATAATTTTCCCGTTTGTCCTGGACTATATCGCGGTGGTGGTATTAAAGGCAAGGTTCACTAAACAGCACTAAGCTTCTTGGCTTGTTTACACTGTTGAAAGACGGAGATTTCAACTGACAGCATAAAAAGTATGTCTGCGTTAACAACAATCTAGCTAGATATGGGGAAGTGTAGAGAAGAGAGGAGAAGCCGACACGGTTAAATGAAAAGATGGTTGGGATGTTGGATGCTGGAGTTTTGGAGGGATGACAAATATGCAATTTTTCATGGCATACCTTTTGCACAGTTATACAGATACTGATACAATAAAGCAGTGTTGAAGTGTCAGAATGTCAGCCAACTTCCTGGAGAGAGAGATAAATGCGGAATTTTTGGAAGATTGAGTTGACATCAGGCTTTTAGATTGAAAATTTGAAGAGAGAAAATTTTGCAAAAAATAAACTCGGCATTATATATAATAGATGTAATAGGTATTCTTGAAAAGATTGAATCACAATAATAATTAATATTTTAATAAAAAGCGTTCTCCATCTCAAGTGTGAAAAGTGTCTGTCTGAAAGCTTAATATTTCAACATTGTTCATGCATTAAGACTACAATATGTCTGGGAAAATAATATTCCTCAAAAAATCCAATATAATGTAGAAATCTTAAAATAATTTTCTAAGAATTACAATAGTGATTATGCTGATCTTTCACAAATACATTTGGATATATTCATGTTTCAGATATGTAGGGATAATTCGTCGAAGAATGAAACAGGTGACATTCATAATGCCATATACAGATATGACATCGCTACATGTTGTATGACAAGCTATACAACACAACCCAAAATGTAAAATCAAATCCAGTTTCAGAAGGAGATAACATGCTGTCATTGCAGAAACCTGGCAGTCTTTTTGCCAATGTAACCTGTCCCTATTCAAATCAAAATGGTACTGAATTCGAAGAATAGACGAGAGTGAACATGACAAAAGTACAAAAAATCCGAGATGAAGAAAAAGTACCAAGAACTAGGACTAGAATAAGACACATTCAACTTGATTTGATGTGCCCTTTATAACAATGTTTATTCCTGTCAGTAAAATAATTTCCCCGCCTCCTCACGTCATCTTCACCGGCAAGTCAATGGCATCCTACTGCTATTAATTTAAACGATGTTTGCATTCTCCTTCCATTCCTTAAAAAAAAGCTTTTCCTTCCCTTTCCCATTTTGCTCGGATGTTTTTTTTGTGGAAATATGAATTGCTTTATTTGTCTCCACTCAACCAGTTCGTTCCGCCTGGATCCTCAAACTTACATGGTAAGTTCCATCCCATCCCATCCTGCAGACTCACTGCTGGGCATACAGGATTAGAAAACTTACAGGTTCAAGGTAAGGAGGAAATTTTGATCAAGGCAAGGGAAAGTTGTGAAACAAAATCGGTTTTATTCTTTCTCTTGGATGAAATCATATATGCGAAAGAATACTTTTTTTATGAGGAGGGAAGAAAGGGGAAAGCAGGACAGAAAAAGTGAAATAATATAGTTTTTTATGCTGTTCCCCGTCTCCAAGTTTTAACTTGTGTGTCACATTATGACATATAGATACCTAGGCATTATATAATAAGTAGTAGTACCTACTTAGTTTTGATGCGAATACCCAAATGTAAATCTTTCAGTTTGGTAAGAAGAAGAAAGTGGAACTGCGATTCCAACTCAACGAGAGGAGCTTCCAGCAGGGAAAGTGTAAGTAAGTAGCACACAATCAAAAAAGTTTTAACAAGCTTCTCGCGTGCTCCAGTTGAGTCCATTCTATATTTTTTTTGTGTATTATTATACCTAGAAATAATTTTTGCACTTGTGGGTCCTCGCTCAAAGTAAGGGATCTGAATGTATTTCTATTGGGTTTACGATGTTGTTTTTTCCGATGCATGGTTATGTTATAAGCACATATTACGCATTTGCGAAGTTATACAAGTTATTATAAGTACCATACCATGACCCGTTGTAGCAGTTATGTATTTTATGAATTTTTATGAATGTCATAAAACTTGACAAACTCTCGGTCCACTGAACTTTGCATATCTTATCATGGCATCACCCAGGGAGGAAAAACCTAGAAAAACAGGCACCCTTTTTATCCCACCCTATTGTTTGTTATCATATCACATCACTATTGTAATTAAGTCGAAAATCGCTCCAGAACAATGGTACAAAAGGGACCCTTATCGAGCCGATAAATCTGATTGTGAGTATTTTTTTCTTTATTTTATGAGCTCCAAGTTTAATTTCTTGCCACAGCTTGAAATAAATTTTGAAGGAGAAAAAATCTTGGCTTCTTTTTTATAATTATCTACCTATGTTTGACCGGGTTCTGGAATGCACACATTACCCTAAAGCGTTTCACCTTGCAAAAACTATTTCCATTTCATACGACCAAAATTTCTAGAATGTAGTTCAATAAACCACAACTATAATTAGTTCGTTTGGTCAATTTTTGCACACGGTTGCTGATCAAGGAGAGAAGCAACTACAAAAAATTACATGGAATCTTACAAGTAATCTAAACTACAACAGCATTTATTTTAATGAACTCAATTACATTCATATCAGCATTTTTCTGAAGATTAAACTCAGCTTGTGTACTTTAATTTTTGAATTTTGCTTGATTAGTCCAAAACGTTTACTTGATCCAACAGACCAACTATTGTGGAGCTCTTGTACCCAGCAAAGAAAGTTCTCAAGAGAGCAACCCTTCCCCGTAGATGCCCAGCACAACAGTAGAATTATATTAGATAAACAAATTTCATTTTGGAGGAGGACGGATGCCAAGAAAGCTCCAAATCAAATTACTTCAAGTTGAATTACAACCAAGCGGCACATTATGGGGAAGGCATGAAGAGAAATGGATAAATACCATTATTTAATGTGGGAGCCAAAACGGAGAAAGTAGATGCACATGCTACATGGATACATGCGTACTCCTTTGGCCAATGTGAACTTTACATTATACCGGCATTTGGGATTCCAAATTCAAAGGAGCATCTTATTCTGCTGCCGGATTCTTTCATAAAATATCATTTTATATTGCGCTAGCATGACTAACTATACATGAGTGAGCAAACAGCGAAAGTACGTATATCAAATGCAACACAATAAAGAAAAGGAAAGTAACAGCTTACAGCCACTAACAACATGCAAATAGGTACATGCTTATATATTATCCCAAGCTTTCGTTTCATGGCTTGGTTATTTTTTGTCTCGGAGAAAGTACATTCATTCCAAAACATTTTTGTGGGCATGGCCATTCTATTATGTTCCATTCTTATGTACATAAATTTTGTATAAAAGCAGTGCTTACTTTGTTAGAAATAAAATTACTTAATTTTTTGGCGGTTGTCACTGAAAAACTGGCGTTCTTTTTGCGTACATTCTCAAGACATTTCGGATTTCATCCAACATAACATCCCATCCCATAACATAACCTTACCACTTTCCCTCTAATAAAGTTCCACTGGCTGGCTGGAGAGGTTAAATTTGTCGCAGGATATGTGACTTCTCTATCACATCGTAAACCACTTTCCCCAACATCACTACATCAGACAACATCCTACAACTTGCAACTGAAAGCAAGTTATGGTCATATAGTAAAAGTGGAAAGTTTCCGGTACATTTTAAATCTGAATCCTGAATTGCTTTCTTACATAAAAGAATTACATCGTTTATGAGCATTTAAATTTTTACATCCTTTCGTATTGCTGAACAATATATATTTTACGAAGAAATTGAAATTTTATCCTGGACAAAAGAACTACTACCTACCATGTAATGTATACATGGTGTTAAAATGGAAGAACAATATATCGACCTGCTTGCTCCATGGCTGGGTCTGGGTAGCGGAATATGCAGTGCTGATGAAGTGAAATTTAATGCCAAAATATTATTGTTAAGCTACCACCCATTGTATACGTTTAATTCTAATAGGGAGGTTTTATTATGTTCCATGAATTATATTGTCGAAGGTTGAATACAGAGTATGAATGAAAGAATCCTAAGTGAACCCTGTTGTGACTTGCGACTCGTAGATGAATGGGTTTTAATTTAAATTCCTGGCCCCTTGACACCTCTTTAATTATCGTATTAAATAACTTGTGACATGCTCTTAAAGGCATTTCGCATCAAAGCAAAAGCCTTAGAAGTTAAGGTAAAGGAGTATCCAACCCAAACACGGTATCATAATCACTTAGGCATCACATCGTTAGTAGGTATACCTATGTATGTGGGTCTCCAGTATGCAAATGTTCCTGGCCTAGTCCTAAGTTGAAGTGTAAAGTGAGAATATCTACTCGCAATTCAAGATGCGTACAAACACGAAAGTACTTATTGTGTGCCCAAAAACTATGCCATTCAAATGACTTGAATGTTAATCTCAGAGAAGAAAAAATGGAACAGGAAACAGACCTCGTTAGCATCTGTGAAGGTTAACTGGTTAGCAGTAACCCGAAGCAGTGAAAGGAAGGTAAGTGGACTACAACAGAAATGGGTGGATATATTCGTATCTGCATTTCCATTTTCTCACGGCATCTGGATCTGGACTACATCGTTGAATATATAATTTGAATGATGATGTTGCAATTCAGTCCGACATTTTGCAACAGACAACTTTAACAAGGGACAGAACTTTCTCTGTTCCCGTCCTCCTTGATGGTAATCCAATTTATAGATGTAAAACAAAATGGTACAGTGCTTTCACTTGAACATGACATGGCCTACAACAATTTCTTGCAAAACTTTCACAAGTAGACAACATCAACCAACAATATAACAATGTAAGAATATAAGTACACGTGCATAAGTACATGAGTATAATGTTGTTTGATGCTAAAAGTTTCCTTAATTATAGCCACGTGCAGTTTATAGCATTTTAGCTTCACCTAAATGTATCAACTTAATTGCAATTTATGTTTTTGTCCCGGTAGAGAGAATTCGCGAGACAAGATTTTGGTACATTGTCTGGTTCTGGGTCCTTTTGTCTTTTGCTCACCTTGGAAAAGCTAATTATAAAGTGGATGATCTCTTTAATGAGTTCATCATGCAGGTAATAATTCGTGACACGAGGCAATAAAAAATTTATTTATGTTTCCTTCAATCTCGACGTCCATTTAGGTGCAATGTTTAGCACAATTTAATGACTTAAAACTAACTTTATACTATAATAATGATGATGTGCATTTATTGTTTGGGATAGTCACAGACTCAAAAAGTTCCAAACTGGATATTTCAACAAAAAATAAAACATTTATTACTGTAACGAAAAATGTAACTGTTTCTCATCGCAGGACACGCAGCACAGTAACACAATTTTAAATATATGATGTCATTATCTGATACAAGAATAGATGAAAGTGAAAGTACTCCAAAGAGCTCGTTTGTCTCTAAAAGTCACAATAACATCCAGTTTTTTTCTACTTTCACTTCCTGCCTGTAAGGGCAAGGACCACCCACCAACCACTACGGTCAGTTGCATCTGTTGGTTACACGAAATACGTTTATTTTATGATAGGGCTCTAATAAATGAGCTTTTAAGATAGTGAATATTGCTCTTTTATACACAGACAACAATTTCGTTGAGAGAGGGAAGCTTCCCATCATCAACGTTAGATCCTCTCTCTCCGTTTCTGTGTCATCGACTTGGTGAAAGTTTCAAGTCCTCTCCTCCCCATATCCGTGTACATGAAAGAGGGAAGTGTTATTACAGTAATTGATAGCATTGTGTATGGCTTAAAGGTTAACTAGCTTGTTCCGCATTATATGGGACTATGTAGTAGTGTTGTTTGCAGAAGTCAACATTGGACGGGTATTTTTAGTTCTGGACTGTCATTCCAAAGGGCTTTCTCTCTATATCCCTTGGAACCATTAATTTCAACATTGCAGGACTCCTACCTCGCAGCCCCCGTTCACACCGTCCGATAATGACTGTGAGGAGGACAACGATGAGAGTCTAGTACTTTTTATAGCAAATGGACTGCACGTTGCAAAAAACAATGCTACAAATGGTTTTATGTACCGGGTCAATTACCCTATAATACTTTGCAATAAAATCATCTGCTTCAGTCACCACTCACAACATCGCATCATTCCCATCCTAAAAGCTCTCCTCCTTTGACTAAACATAACAGAGTAAATTAGCTATTTCATTAAAAGGAGCGGTGCAGGCGTAAGTAAAATGTATTGTTTGTGGGAGATCACTCTATCATCTCATTGTAATTAAAGCCAGAGCCAGGTCGATACACTAGTGAAAGTTGTCGAATCTCATGTATTATGTCTATAAGGAAGACATTAAATTTGCAAAAAAAAATGTAATGTGTTTTCTAATCATATCGGAAGCATTCTTTACAGCCATGTATATCAAATAACCCATGACTAGCTTCTCACACCATACCAGCTCAACATACAATCAATACAATTTCTCACAGAAAATCCCTCAGAAAATCGATTCAAAAAAAAGAAAAATGAGGCAGGGCACACTGCCGATATTAACGTGATTACGAATTTCTTTATCCTCTCGCCATCATCATCATGGCCCTTTTGAAATGTGTGCAACTAAAAAAATCTTTTGAAATTATTCCATTCTCCGTTCTCCTTACATATGCATATCAGTAATTTCACCATTACCATTTGTCATACCCTCCGCCTCCCTCCTCCTCCCAAGCTCATGTCTACGCCTGGATCGGAACCATGAAAGTGAAAAATGGGGACAAATTGAAATTCTATGCTAAAACGAAAGGAAAGCGAAAAGGGAAAGTACATACGCACCCAGTCACGCAGGAAGCCAGCGTCTTGTCTTGCAAAAGGGAAGGAGGAAGGATAAGGATAAAAAATTTGTTTGAACAAGCGGAGAGGATCTTCTAGGAGAAGAAAGAAAAGCTGAGACAGAGTTGAAAAATAACCCCGTCTGCCAGCCTGCAAAAAAAAATCCGGAGCAAAATCTACTTATTTAAGGCGTAGCTACCTATATCTAGAAGAGAGCAAAGATATCTCAAGATAACTCAAGCATTGAGTTACGTTACCTTAAGCAAACTTTATCAGCATCAGCATGCAGTGCAGAGATCCCTTTCCACAAGCTTGACAGAACTCGATAGTCATTCGATTAGCATTTTATTAAGGATACCATACCCCAGTTAAAAATATGGATAGGAAGAAATATGACCGGGCTCAGATCTTTCAGATCAAGTTCATGTACACGTATATGGGATCAATGACCAATGGAATTACCACAAGTTGGTCAGGCCAGAAAATATGTCTCAATTACATTTCATAGTTGACAATAGAATTTTTTTTAAATTTAGATAGATGTTCGATATGTTCTCGTGAATGTGACAAGGGGTGAAAAGATGATCGGCAAGATAAAAAAGGAATAGATAGGACCTACCTAGGATTAAGTTTCAAGTTATGTGCCTACCAAAGTACAAATTTTCGCAGAATAAGAAATATGAATAAATTCTGCCCAGTCATCATCCATCATCATAGGAGGAGATGAATCTGGCCATCACGATCACAGAATAGTAAAAGCTAAAAAGAAAACAACTAGTCAGCATATAGCATATGTTACTGGATGAGTGGAGTGACTTTCACTTTCGAATGTATACATTTGCTTTGCTTGTACAACCTTCTTGTAACCTTCAGACTGAATTTGGGGAAGCATGTTTCGATCAAAAATCATTATCAAGATGTTTGTTATGCTTCCCCTCGCCCATATTTTTCCTTTCCTAGGAAGAAAAA
The DNA here is from genome assembly GCA_034700485.1 of Pseudosinella alba. Classification (NCBI taxonomy): domain Eukaryota; kingdom Metazoa; phylum Arthropoda; class Collembola; order Entomobryomorpha; family Entomobryidae; genus Pseudosinella; species Pseudosinella alba. Next base: position 58,314 of record JAQIXQ010000023.1, read on the forward strand.
GTTTGGTCCTAGGCTAGACCTACTTTGCGAAATATTTTAATCCTATAAAGGTGTTAGGCAAGAAATTGATTCCTAGTCCTACCTTAACATCCCGCATACCTAAGAAAAATATTTAAAAATGGGATGAATATGAATAGCAATATAGCATATAGATTTTTTGCAGTATGAATTCAGAAAGACATGTACATATTCTAATGGGTTGGTATTCTCCCCCAGCATAATCTTTTCGTTGAAGGAAGCAGTGATAGGATTCTTTTCGATAAGCAGTTTTTTTGTGAGTGAACTGATATTTAAGTAGGTATACTACTTTTGCGGAAGCCTTTCCCCAACTAAAGTAGTCCAGCATTGAGGACTCTACTTTGGGAAATGGAGCATTACGCATGAATGAGCTCCTTTTGTCCCTCTTCTTTCTTCTCTGACTGAGCCAGCAAAAATTACTATAATGAAAAAAATCCATATCATATCTTAAGAATATGTTTATGGTGTACATTCTCTATGCTCTACTTGTCCCTTATCTTGCTCGTATCATGCATATTTTACCATATAGACTTTTTGCATTATAAATTATAATAATATGTCGGGGGAAAGGAAACCACCGGACGAGTACGACAGTTGTCGTTGAATTTTTCTACTGATCCTTGTCACAACTTTCCTGCTGACAGAGGATGGCACGTGAGTGAAATGACATTGTTCTTTTTATTTTAGGAAACAACTGCCTACCCATTCTATTATATGTACGTGCATACATGAAGGCTGCAGTTTTTATAAATGTGCTTGCAGATTTAAAATCTACCAAGCAGAAAATCTATGTTTTCGTGAACTTACATACCACACGTCAGTATTAAAGTCAATGTTCACGTTTTATGGTACCTTTAGGTATATAAATTGATATATCTTGGTAATTGCTAACTTAAAGTTTTCGCAGTTTTCTTGAAATGTAAACTACATACTATCAAAATGACAAAGAGTTGAAAAGGACCTATTAATTCTTAAAGGATGCTATAATCCATTTCCTTTTTTGGTGGTGTTAGTGCTACTCAAAACGACAATTCATTTAATTTTGTTGAATCATTACTGCAAAATGTGAATGTTAAATATACAGTATTGGATGTCATGAGTTAACTGCATAGTCTAGTTCTCAAGCTGATCAAGTGTATTAGTCAGACATTTTGCGTTCACAAAGTTAGTGAGATGAGATAGAAATTGATCAAAATTAGCTTTTTGTCTTTGTATGTTGCTTTCCTTGGAAGAGGCTAATCTGTGTGATAAACCCATAATAAAAAGCAAACTGAGCTGAATCATCCCCAAACATCGAGAAACAAAAGGAAATAGAAATAAAAACCTCGAAGGGAGAACTCCTTATAATATCAGACATTTATAAAAAGTCGTTAGTAGTTGGCTCCTCAAAAGACAGTTCCATTACATGTCTGACTGTAGGATATGTACATGATACATGTACTACTGGATCAATGAGTGAGGGAGAGAGAGAACATCATTTCTTTTTTGTTTCCCCCCAATCCAATCTAGACCTTATGCCTTTTCCGCTTTATTCTTCTGTTTCCCTTTGCATTCTCTAAATACAAAAGGAGGTTCACTGGCCAGACAAAGTTAATAGAAAATAAATGCAGTGGCCAAAATGAGTACAAGGGAGAGGGGGAAAGTTCCGACAGATAGAATATAACACGGAGACAGTAAGTAAGTAAAGAGGAAGTGAAAAGGGGAGATGAAACTGAAGGGAACTTTTTTTCCCAGAGACAACTTTTATTTTGCGAGGGCTTCCTTTGGAACCATCCTCCAACATGGAGTTTGGGTTCGGTTGGATAATCCATAAAAAGAAAGCTTCTGTCCACACAGTGTCGTTTGAAAGTATGGAGGCCTTGGAATAAGTTGGGAGATAAGTTTGGAAAAGGTACAGAGAGAGAAGAAGGGAAGGAAATAAAAATACGTGTTTACTTAGACTAATGTGATGGGATTTCTATCTATCTAACTAGCATTCTAAATGTTTAATGTTAGATCCAATCCCAGCTTGTATGTATTTATGGAATTAACCGCTTATAAAGCTACTTATGGATAATATTGTGATTGTCTGTAGTAGTAAGTATTTTTACCATCTCCCCATTTCTGAGACCAAAAATTATTCAAGCTAAATACTATATCAGTGCATCTTTCTTTATCCTTGCATCATTCACAGCATTGTTGACAACACAATTTGACTTTCTCCATCATCACATTTTGACTAGGCACTTTACACCATTTATATGCTCATCCCTGACGAGTGAGAGAAAGACATTCTCGTTTGACCTGGATGATCGCTTTGTGATTCCAGCTTTGGATATGACATGATAGGATATGATATGACTTTTCGCCATCTTAAACTTGGAAAATTGCTCGTAAAAACTGGGTTACTTTCCAATACACACACATGCATGCAGATATTATTTGATTCTTCATATCGAACCGAACCGTGCGTGTATGAGTCCTTTGGAGTTCTGGGGGATAGATTTTTATGACGGTATAAAGCTCACAAAGGATACTTTACCCGATTGTAAAACAGTAACAATGATTGTGATGTTTCTCGAAGGGAATTCCTCCCTGTAATATCATGCCGCTCTATAGACCATACAAACATAAACTTATGGCAATAGAAAGGAAGAACGGGAACACTCTGGCTGGGATATAACAATTTTAACCAATCCATTCCCACTCTAGACATTGTCACCATTCTCATCCAAACTCCTTTTGTGTCCCCTTTACTTATATGTAAAGAGTAGATAAGATCCATTCCAGTCCCTATTTCACACACTCCCCGCTCGGATTTTATACCTCCGGAGAGCCTTTTCGTCAATGGTTATGGCCATTACGGAGAAGATTGGAGAGGAAATTTTGCGTGCATTCCTCACATTTCCTCCCTGCAAGTTAGAGAGATTTTCTGGGGATAGGGCTCTCCTCAAGGAACAGCCTGATGATGCCATTTGCCTCTGAAGATATAGAATGGACTATATCGTTTTACCTTTCCATTATTACCTTGATTGTGGCATGGCATATGTATTTGCAGTCATATGTACGTATTTACGCCCTCCGTATAAAGCTTTCCCTTGTCAGGGTCAGGCACGGGAGGATTTTCTCGACTTGATCTTGATGCAACAAACGATGACTTTACTTATTTTACACCTGATCTGCCCCCTCTTTCAGAATTGAATGGTGGATGATGGTGGGAGGTGGAGGTGTGGAGATGCAACGGATGAAGCCAACTGTGTCAAGAACCAATTCCATCACACGGCCTGGGCTTCGCGGGAATTGAACATTTGGCAAAAGGGAAGGTGAAATAGACGAGCTTTCTTTAGAAAAGAGAAAGTGGAATAATACTTTTCACATGGATCCAGAGGAAAGTGTGCTGAGCAATAGGGAAGGGACATTAAGTAAAAGCCTGTTTTTTACTTCCTGGAAAATCTTCCTCACTTTTTCACACCAAATACGTTTTACTTTATAGGATGTCGATGATGTCAAGTATAAATATAACTTTCACTCCAATACTAATGCTATATGGCTGGGGTGCGTTATTTCACTTTTGTATTATTTTAGCCTGTGATTCCACTCCACATTATGTAAAAGTAGTTTATAGCCAGCCAGAATCACATTTATTCCTCTCATTTTTCCAAGTCTTGATAGTGATACTGATGATGATGATGATGGCGTTAGGACTTGGTCTGGGTTGATGCGGATGCCCTCATACCAAAGTAAGAAATTGAATTTTCCTAAGTAATGCAATGTCTGTGACGATGTTAGAGGAGGAGGATATGGGAAGGAGCAGGAGCCCTTAAGGAAGTCTGCATAACAGGAAGACATAAAGTATATCTTATATTGGGAAAGTATCCGAATCCGAAACCTAAAAGGGCATATTGAACAGGGGCAGAAGCCAGGACAAGTAAATGAACTCTGCGTGCCTATGTGGCATGGGAAGATGGCATTTCATTTTTCTACTAAAGAGAAACGTCTACCTTTTCACTTTCACATCAGATAGCGTAGATTCAATGTGCTGCTAGCACTTTCTCCTAAGTCAGTGGAGTGCAAGGCAAGGTAAACCCCGGCGCAAAAATTTTTCCTTGGATTTTTTCTCATCATCAAAAATGGAAGCTGAGCACGTGTGGATAATGCGTTATGCGTAGGCACCACCATACCACCACCAAGATCAAACTATCTGATAGGCATAACTTGTGCATTAATGATTATATTAAAATGATCTGGAATTTTTTTCTTGGAGAAAGTTGGAAAGATAGAGAATTTAAAGAAGATTTAGTTACAGATTAGTAAAAGTTGTTATAGGAGAAGGCCAAGTTTTCAGTTTCATCTGATAGGAGAAAGCTCGATGATTGGATTTGATATATGACTCAGTGAAAATATGGAAATTGATGATATAGATATTAGATATGGGTAGGTTACATTTTTTGAAAGAGAAATTTTTGGCCTTGCTCCTTAAAAATAATATAAAACTAAAATTTAAATTCGAGGCAGCATTCCTCTGATATTCTGTAAAAGTTAATGACTTATGTAGTGTATGGAGGAACTGGATAGATTTACTTATTACCAGCCGATGGCAACTTATGGATGGGAGGTCATGGACAGATTCTAAAATTAGAACAATATAATTTAAATGGCAAATGCCCACCTTCTTGGATATGACTTTCCTTATAAATAACTTGGTTTGAGACGGCACTATAAAAAAAATTTTTTAGCAGAGCAGCCGTGCGTACGATCCAAGCATATAAATTATATAACAATGACATTAAAAAGGAAAGGACACTTTTCCCATACTCGATAAATCTAAGCTGCACTTTTTAGAAGTTTTAAAAGGTCATGGAAGTGCAGTAATAAATATTGCATAAAAAATAAAAAATATTATGTTTTGGCAGTGCTGGAAAATAAATTCAATGGCAATGACTCCAATGAAGTAGTGCACATAAAGTGCATTGCACACGGGGATATACCCAACTTGCTATAAGTGCACGTGTATTGTATTCCGTGGGATTGTGGGATCGTGGAATTCTTCCTTTGTTCTAAAAGTTGAAAAAGAAACCAAACGATCTCGCTGATTTCGAAATTGTTGCCGGACCAGTTCAAGAAAATGAGGATTGGATAACTTTGGATGTCCAGGATCATTAAAATTGTCATTTCATAAGATTTAAGTAATAGTAAATAGAAAGGACTAATAAGAATCGTACTGGTTTCCTAAAAACTCATGTGCCTATTTCCCTACTTTCGAGCCTAAATGTCCATCCAGTATTTCAGAGAAAAGTTCTTGAATCACAAGCTAAGCAGCTGAATATCTTCCGGCCTGACGTAACCAAAAAACCTTGCACAGCATCATGCCAATTGAGACATTTTACCATTTCACAATTCCATAGTGGTACCCACACCCACGTACTTCATAACAAGTAGGAAGGTTTTCAATGCTTCCTCTCATGTCCCATTTCGAAAACCCTGTCCAAGGATGAGTCTCTGTCCCTGGCATACAAGATACAACCTACAGGCAGTGGAAATGTAGCAATCAGTTGGGTTCCCCGAAATGATTCCCTTGCTATATACATCCTCTCATCCTCAGTGTTTTTTCATCTTTTGTCGCTGCTGGAATCACTAGCCTTGAATAAGGGAAAATGTGCCATTTTTACTAGAATTGGGAATGAATTGTAGAAATGGCCATCCCCTCCTCCACAGCATCAGTTCCATCCACACGCGCTCTTGGAATACACCCCATAAATATAGTTATTGGCAGATGGGATAGTGCACAGCCGACGACGCAGTTGTTACTAGTCATTGAATGTAACAGTGCACTTACGGAGGAATAAATATTACGAAGAATTTCTTCCTTCAAAATCTAAAAAAAGAAAACACGCCATACCATCCCATCTCCTATTTAGAAAATGTCGCGCGGGGAGCTGAGGGCCAGATTATTATATTGTAACAATTCCATGAATGCAAGCCATTTTCTCACAAACATTTGTCTCATTTTTAGACATATATATTTAGTCGAATGCTCCATGTTATTCTGATAAAGCTACAAAATGCTTCAGACCATGAATGTTTCCCTGCTGGGAAACACATGAAGTTGAGACCAAAGAAAAAACGAACAGAGAAAAGACTCAACTGGAAGGATAGGAAGTGAAAGCATCTCGATATATCTATATGATGGCATATGTATGTATGCAGTACTTAATAAGAAGGAAAAACTTTCTCTTTTTTTTACTTTCTCCGACTGACTGTGTAGTTGCGTGGAATTTCCACATTTTGTGACAAGTTCATATGTCTTCCATAAGCCAAGCTAGTCACATTTCCCTGCAAGTGGAAGTCCTTAGCGTTGTGTTCCCCTGACTTCACTGAATTCAGAAGTGCTTTCCCGTGATTTTTTCAGATTTTTTCCCATCGTAAAGGAAGCCTCCTCCGACCCGATGCAAACACGTGTATATTGCTTACGACTCCATACCAGAGATTTAGATGGCCAGAATTACATGGCCGTCATCATTATCATCATTTTTTATATACCCAGCGTCAGTTCGGGTGGAGGTAACCCACGTGCACTTTATATTTAGCCCTCTTCATGTCATTATAGACTTCCTCCTGTAGTAATAATGGTGGCAGCTATCACAACCAACGGGAACATCATCCTCTTCCTGAAGAGTAATGCTGGGAGGATAAACGATGATAATGCTGTAATTTGTGCGCTTCACATTTCTATTTTGGGTAGGATTGTCATATTACTTCCTCTACTTAACTTTCCTTCGATTCTGTAGGATACAAATACATATATCCAAGTTCTGTGGAAAACTCTCGTCGGGATGATGATTTCTTATTTAATTTGAAGGAGGATTTGATGACGACATTTTTGTTTATGGAGGAAGGCGTTTCACAGTTCAGGCAAATCAATCCATTTCACCCAACGCCAACGCTTTCTTTCAAAGCCAAAGTATTTTTGTTGCTTTGTCGTAAGTATATCTGTGACTTTAAACATGTCTTTTCAGTATCTACATTTGACATTTACAAAAGTGTGTGTTCTTTTTCTTTATTCTGCAATACTTTTGATTATTATTGAATTGAAATATTAAATATGTTCTATAGTACGAACAAGGGTTGTTTCTTTGAACTCATATCACTACCATTATTCTGCGTCATTTGGAGCAGAATCCTTGAAGATCCTGTTAATCAGAGCACATAATTGAGAATCACTTTTTGCTAATATTATTGCTAAATCGTAATAATGCGCCTTAAGCAATAACTCAACTGAAGTATTCATACCATTTTGTATGAAATATAAATAGATATAATCATATGTGCTGAATGATCCCTGCGCAAAATTACTCTGCTGATGTATTGATTTCTTCAATGTTAGTAAAGGAAACAAAACACTACTTGAAATTGGAACGCATTTACTTTTAATCAGGATTCAGTCAACAACAAATTGTAAACGTGGAATCATATGACATCATCTCTGAAATAGAAACCACCTATTTATTACTTACTTGTGCTGTTTATAGAGATATAATGCCTTTTTAAAGCTCATCTACACAACATTCTTTGGCACGAGTGTCCTCGTGCCAAGAAAGATCAAACCGACGAAAGCAAAAATAAAGAAAAATATATAGATAGCCAGTCTAGGGCAATGAACTAATGTTTCGGACATTTTGTACTGCATTAATGTCCAGCATTTGCCTTTACCCGATGGTTCTCCAATATGACGCATTTTCGTTCAACGAAAAATCTACAAACGTACGCAATATGATACGCGAAAAAGACATGACCAAATACAAAGCACAAGAAAAAACGCAAGTCTGGCCAAGACAAACCATAATCGTAAGTACATTACAGCTCAATAAAGCGCTTCCTTATATACATTATACAACAAAGAGAAAGTCATTGTCAAATCATTAAGAATTACGTAAAAAATCCACACGCACAATGGACTCTTTCATTTAGCCTCTCCATTGTAGTCTCCAAGTTGCTTAATGAAAATGTTGCAGTTTTATAAATATGTATGATACATTCCCAACAAGTATAAATCCTTTCTCTTTTGTACATGTGTAGTATGTGAACTGTGTGAAAACTAGTTCCGTTCCCTTACACATTTCCACCGGGGAGAAAATTCCTTTTCCAGACTCATAAAAAGTTTATCATACTGTCATTAGCCGTTTGTGGCTATCTAAGTTGAGCGGAAATCGTATAACTAATCCTCTGTTTTTATATGTGCCTATGTATTATTCCATTCTCTATGTAGTTGGTTTGGTTGTGTGAAGGTACAAGATCGGAATTCTTAACTAGGATAAAGTAGAATAAGAATATATGTGAAGAAGCGAAATCCAGTTTGTACACTTTTCCAAAGACTGTTTCCATCTTTATCTATATATAGGTACAGTCAAGACCAGAATCTGAATCCAGCATTGAGCTCATCGTTCGATCTTATATCCCTCATGGATGGATATGGGCATTGTTTCTTTTTTTTTGCCAAGGCAAAAGGAAATCAGAAAGTGAGCTTACCTCCCACTACTCCCACTCCCACACATAGGTACATGCATTGTTTCTTTTTCTCAATGTTAGCACTTCATTCATTGTGCCTCGTATTATACGAGTCGTATATGGCCATATAGACGATAGGTAACCAAACCACAAACACATATAACCTTATTTACTTTACTCAAAAAGAAAAGAAAAAAGTTCTTTCACTTTCAGCGGGCCAAGGCATTACACATACGAAAAGGTTGCGTCCGACAAAAAATTCTCTTTATTCACCAACCGGTTTCTCACTTCCATTTCTGTCATTGTAACTGGTTTTGCTTGGCTTTGGCTACTCAAGCAATCCCACACACACACCCATTTTAAGTACATGCCTATATGAGAAAAATTCCCGAAAAGTACCATTTTCTTGGTTTCCAGTTCCAGCATCGGTTTGGTAGGTACATACATACCTACATTCATTCACATCAGCAAAAAGAAGCACTTCAAATTTGTTCCTGGCCTTTCTTCTACTCTCGCATCCGAATCCGATATTTGTACGGTCCTAGGACTGGATGGAACCGATGAAGCCAAGCCACGCAGTCTAAAACGACAAAATGCCAGCAGATGTGTTTTTGAACCCGGGGATGGAAGCCCTGGACTTTATTTGTATTTCCTATTATTGCTCCAATCGGAATGCATTATGCATGGATGTACACGGGGTGAGTGAGTGAGAGAACGTACCCCGTTGAAACGAAGATTCCGCAGTGTTGGCAAATTTGAGCAAATCAGCCGAGGAGGGGAGCCGAAACCCGGAGAAAAAAAATAAATAAACGTAGGCAATCGCCATACACGGATACAGGCCCAACATGATCTTGATGAGCCAACACTGTCTGTCTACATGTGCGAAAGCCGGGACGTGCCTCTAATGAACAAAATTCCTTTGACGTCCGGTTCGGGGGCCTGGGAACCCCCGTGTTATGAAATCAGGCTTTGTGAATATGGTGGAGGATATTCATTATGAGTACCATTTGTCTAGTTACGCATCATTTGCTCAGGCGTTGCTGAATCCCATCCCAGATTCCAGTGAAAGCTATTTGTGTAGATGGGTGGGAATTTTTCAGGATTCAATATCACTTCTGCAGAACTCACATATTAAATATATTTCGGTGCTAATTAGAAAGACAAGATAGGGTGGGATTCACATGATCGCTTATCAAATCAAATATCCGAGAAAGGGGAAGCGTTCATGATAGAATTTTTGACTTTGACTTGACTCAGGCAATAATCCTTGGAGAAGGAATTTTGGTGCTAATAATCTTACTTTTAGCTTGTGTGTCATTTCTACAAACGGAAATGGATCACGTACCTGCTCGTACGATGTGCTAGGCCCTACCTATTCATTATTCACCATCACCATCAGGATGAGACTTTGAGACATGTCTTAAGTACGATGAGTTTAAGCTCTTGAGTTGCTAATGATATGATACTATCGAACGAAATCAACTGTAAATGTTGATATTGGATACATTTTCATTGTGCCTTTAGCTCAGGTTCTAATCCAATGCAATGCAAACTCGCCATTTCACCCTCACGTTGCTCCATTCAAATACCAACTTTTCTTCGTGAAAATGTCGAAATGTGGGTTGAGCAACTATAGATAGATATGTCTGGCCATACGAGACGACACGATGGTCTACTTGATTTTAACTGATGTCAGCAATCCTTCTCTGCCAATTAAGTTGTCAGAGGAAGCATGTACCATGCGTAACTGCCAAATGAATATAGATTTTAAAAGAAACTTTGTGGCCGGGTTGTCCCTGAGGTAGGTTGGAAATCGTTCATACGTAATACGCAAAGTTGGTAGAGAGCAAAAAAGTATACTTGGTTGATAGTTGATGGTGACATGACGTTAGGTAAGGGAGGGTATAACTCCAAGCAATATGTGGGAGTGTTAGTTTCCAGGAATTAGCCTAGGTATTTAGGTTTCCCGAGCTTAAACTAAGCCGACTATTATGGCATGGAGCAAAGGTAGTTTAGTTTAGCCATTCTTACTGAGAACTGGACTGTTTCGTTCCAACTTCCAAAAGAGTATAAATATATAAAACACACAAAGGGAAAGTATCACAGCCTTCTGCCTGCCTACCTGCCAACATCAGACCACTTCTGGTGTGTGGGACCGCAAAAGGAAATTCTACAAATGGAATCTATTGAGGCAGCAGGAGTAAAAAGTCGTGAGTCCCAAGGCAGCTAAAGTAATTATGACCGATGGCCAATTTGTTTTCTTAGTCGATGACGTATGTATTTTGGTAGTGGCATGGCGGTATTGTTGGTGTCATGCCAAAAACGATACGCATTTAATTCAGGTACAATGGCATGGCCTGGCGTGGCATGCAAACCTCCTCCCTCCTAACAGTGAAAGTAGTACAAATACCGGCACGTAAAACAACTTTCACCAAGAACGACTTTCTTAATATGGAATACTTTAACAGGCACACATTTCGAACTAACTACGGAGGAAAAAAACTTTACCTCTGTCTGGGAATTAGTTTAGGAGAGTTGTGTCTGTGGGGTAACGCAAGTATGGGAAGTCTTTTTAAATTCTACTTTTAGACCATTTGGGCTTTTATACGTGGAGTCGGAATCTTATCTTAAAAGAACAACCTAAAAAACGAGCCAGGCTATAAGTTCCGGTGAGACTAAAAATACATTTCACATCCATTCAAGTGCCAGTCAATACTGCGTAAATAAAATGGAGGTTTTTAAACCTTTAGGACAAATGTGTATGTGCAGGCATCTGTGGGAATAGTGGGAGGAACATTAATTTAAACATAACCTTTGGAGAGAATTCTTATTAAGAAGTAGGGCATTGTCAACAAAAAGATGTAGATATATTACAAGTTTAATTGTAAGTAAATATTTTTCTTATGAATGTATTATAGAACATCCTACATGAGCTATTATAGTTGAATGGTCAGTGAGTGTGTGTGTAATCCGAATGATGTAAGAGAGTCTGTTTTGGAGATTCCCGTAAGTTCAGCTACTTTTAATAGTGCCTTAAGGAAGATGGGCACATTACGTCAATTCATATAAATAGATTTCCATCTTACGACTGATGAAGAGGGCATGCCATTGCCTAACCTACCTACCCGGAACACAATGGAATGAATTTACAAATATTCTTCAAATATTTCCTGGAAAAAATACAATACACATACATAAACTATAGCTAACTAGATATATGAAGAAAAGGAATGCAACAATTACTGCTTTCGCCCTTCTTCCCCGGACCATTTCTCACGCAGCTTCCTCCTTTCTTCAAACAACGGATACCTCCCGAGACCCACTAATAATGCCAGGAACTAGCTGGTCATTCTGGGAATAGAATGAAATAGGATGAGTGTCTGTGTGTAGAAGCGAGGGGGAAATGAAAAGAAATGGAGCTCCCTCCTTATAATGCAATATTTAACGTAGGTACGGACACCAAACACGACATTTATTAAGTGAAGCTTTATAAATGTTAGCGTGGAGCACATGGATCTTCTCACATTTTTCTCCTATTATAAATTCTAAAAAATGAGAGTATCTGTCAACGCTACACAGTTCTTGGTAAGGGTTCAACTTTCACCATGCTCCCTGCTCTTGGTCTTGATGTTGGATACCGGATACCCTGTACTATATATTAGCCAAGTTAATCTAGTTTAACCCACCCATGTGCCCTATTCAGTATTCAGCATTTGTACTGAAGTATATTTACTCTTTATGAAATCAAATGAAAGGGTTTCATTATTCTGGAAGAGGTTTGTAGTTGAATGTTCATATCCTGCCATCGGCGGTTATGGTTTGTGTACACAGGTAATGGTATCTCTTCGGATATCTCGTAATCTGTATTATAGCACGGGTGATTGAACTGATTGCAAAATTCCTGGTTTATTTTATTGTCAGTCATCTCACGCAACACAATCAACGGCAAATAGTGGGATATGATATGGGTTCTTCCATTTCCGTGAGTATTTTATAGAAAGGGTAAAATCTCTGATGATAATAATTTTTGCGTTGGGTAATACGAAGTCCGCATTCCGACATTCCGCCAAATTGCCCGAAGCACATATGTAATGGGACTATAAAACGGAGAAATTGTATGAGAACGCACAATATCAGAATTAACCAAAATTGGAAAGTTCATCCTCATAATTTCCAAGAAATTGTAGCTTGCCTCCCTAGCATGCATTAATGCCCGGGGTAATAGTAATAATACGCATCTTCATTTAAAAGTCAACTAATTTTCGTTTTTGTCTCGTGTCCCCTGTCCCGTCTCAAGGTATACAGAATGGAGAGTCAACGATCCAACGCATGTAAATGTCCACTTTCCCGGGCTTAGAGAAATTGTCCAGAATAAAATTTCTAGTTAGCCATTACTTTCATCATAAATGTGAACCTAGCCAAGAACCTCCTAACATTTTCATTTGTAGGGATCCACAATTCACAAAATATATGGATTCCAGCCTCCTTTAACTCAACAACTCTCTGTTCATAATTTTTACGTTAAAGTATATAAATGTTATTGCTGGCCCAGACCAGACCCATGCATTACGCTTCTTGGCTTGGCTTTGGCTTTCTTCTATATGGCCTACCAGAAAGGATGTACACGCGACCAAAGAGTGAAAACGGACAATGCTTTCATTCAGGAGAGAACAAAAGAAAGCCATTTTTTGCCCAATGTAATTCTACTACTCTCTAAGTTCCCATAAGCAATAAAAATAAGTTCCAATGCATTGACTCTGACTGGATTCCTTGAAATGGTTTCAATGGCTCCCTCCATGTTCTCCTTGTATGTACGATCCAACTGAGGCAGTTTATTATCCAGAAGAGCTGGAAAGCAAGGAAGGATAGTTACCATCTTCAAACCCTACATAATAATAACCATGTTGGTAAACAGCCCGAATTCTCCCCCATCTTATATTCATTGTTTAGACCAAAGAACTCCCGAAGGAAGGACTAGTGCCGACCACTTCATCTTTTTTCCAGGTTCCAGGTCCCATTCCATAATGCATATGTACATATATGTCTAGTCCCAAGTATCATAGAGGCCATTGTACATACATGTATGTAAAGCAGAAACGTGACTATGCATTTATCCTTATTCCACACATTCCCACGTTCAATTTAAGCTTTACTGAAATGGTTCAATGCGGGGGGACGATTTTCCTTTCTCTCATGTGGACGGAGACACAGGGAGAAAAAAAACTCCAGGAGAAAAGAAAAAGTTAACAAGGTTGATTCGTGAATGCTTTTGGGCCTTTTGTTCTCACTCCTTCCTCTGTCCTTCCTTCCTTTCGGGACTTCAATAACATACAATTCCAATATAATTCTATGATGATATGATATGTCTTCAGGAATTCCAATAAGAATGTACCAAGTCCAAACCAAGTATATTTATTTATTCCTTTACGTTTGTAATACTTATGCAATAAGCTAAAACAAACCATACATAAAATTCCTACATTTTTGGTCATTCGGACATAACGTGGGTGAAAGTTGCGAAACCCGATCAACAACACAAAAATCCTACCAAAAACATTTTTTCCTTAAAGTGCAAAGTATTTTTTTCGGGTAAATATTTATTTGTTAGCCCATTCCAGCCAAAAATAAGAGGCTCGCCACCTTCACCACACATTTCATTGCATAAGTTATGTATGCCCCATCGACCGACAACGGCCTAATCTTAATATATAACGATTGGTTTCCTTCTTCCAGGAAAAAATGCTTTCATTTTATTTTGTAGGGTTGAAAGGAAGGAAGCTAAGAAGAACTTGAGTTTTGTGGATTCAAGTATTTAATGGAGTATGTAGGTATATACATTCAGGTATAATAACTATAACACTTACATTTACCAACATTTATATGTACTGCCTTGGAGGAAATATTATTGCAAGTCAAGTCAAGTGGATGATGACACGCGTGCCATTTGTTTTATGCAAGCCCTAAACCATCCACACGACCCATGCTCTGTCCTTGCAGTTCTTTTTTTTGTCGGGGGTTTACGCATATGAGCACATACATACTTGATTTGGTACTTACATGGGCACGCACATACATGCACGCACGTTCCCCAAAAAACGTTGCAATTTATATAAAGGTTTGAATAATAGCTGCGGAAACGGGCCCATTTGCCCTGTTGTATTGGTGGGATTAAAAGGATGAAGATGATGGTGGGGGAATGCAGAGAAAGTCTCAGATTTTTTCTCTCCTCCAAATCGGTACGCTATGGCATGGTATTGGTATGGTACACAAGGGATGAAATACGGTCATTTGACTAAAGAAGATAGGATTTAGCATTGAACTAGAAAAACATAAATATTTCCGGAATGTTTAAGCTGTTTTTGGCAACATTTACATGAAAATGGGATGGATATAAATGATATGATTATAAGGGATGCGCTTTCTTGGCTGGATTTTACAATTCACAGAGCTAATCCAGGCAATTTTACAAATAAATGTTGGGAATCCCATACTCTCTCATTTTTCTCAATGCGTGTATCTATCTTGTTGGAGGCTTTAGCTGAATAAATTATTTAAAACATATACAAAACTTTGGTACGAGCATGCAACATAACATGGCATGGGTGGAATTGAACAAAGAAAAATCTCACATATTTAGAAGAAATTCAGCAGATTCCGGCTACCAACTGCTAATTATATCTGCTTACCTGTTTACAACTAAAAATTAACAGCTTTATTTAGTCATTTTTGAGGCCATGAGCGTATGGATCCTGTTCAAGGAATTGTAATAACACGAGTTTTGAACAACATCATCCAGAGAAACTTCAGGCGAACCGCAAAAATAATCCACAGATTGAATCGAACATGATCCTCTCTGACTCTTGTAAAAGGGGCTTAGCGTTAGCTGGGTATATCAGTTTCATTTATTATGTAATATGTAATAGGATATGCTTAAAGGAAGTAAACACTTCTTGAACACTCCAAACTCCTTCCAACCCAACTCCAACTCCAACTCTCGGGTTTACTGGATTGCATCGCATCCTGTGTGTAATTGCAATTTCTATGTGAATTGTTTGCTGATGGCACATAGCCAGAGTATATCCGTTGTACAAAGAGGAAATGAAGATAGGCATAAAAACCTAGTCAATAATATGCAGGAATTTATTCCTAATAGTTGCATAACTTGCCATTTCAGCATCATCCACCTATATTAAAGAGCCATTTTTATTTTCCACTAAAAACCACTTACTTTCTGGAATCTGGAGACGAAAGACAGAAGAGGAGGAGAATAATGGCTTGCATGTTCATTCCTTGGCCGGCTGCCATCACCGCCGATTTTTCTCTGTGTCTGTAACCGAACCGGTATGTATGCCGAATGCTGGGAGCAACCTTGGGGAAAGGTAGTATCGTGTTAATCTCATTAAAAAGTGTTTGATGTCAACCATTTGACATCAAAGAAATCCGAGAGCGGACAGGAATAAGCATGTAATGGGGAGTTATTAATAGTATTTGAAAAGAGTGGAATAGGATGCATTCCCGACGTCGTTACTGCGCCTCATACCGCAATTGTACCGCTAACGCCAACTCTTGATCTTGACATAATCTCTGGTGAAGCACGTAAGATTAGACAATTAGCGGAGTGTGGATTAGGAAGGGGGGGATTGGATTCAATTGAGATAAAACTGAGGAGTGATGACAATGAGCAGTATTTTTAATGAATGAAATGCAGTGTTTAATTCCAGCTCCAAAAAATAATTTTCAATGTCAACGTATTTCCGTTTTCGTCATTTACTGGAATACAAACTTACATGTTACGTAATGAATCTATCTAATGGGAAGTGTCTAGTTTCAGGAGGCGGTAAAGTCAGTTATGCAATCTGGTAAATATTATTATTATCTGTTACTTAATCATGGAAATGCTTTCCAAGAAGCTTACTGATTCACCGAATTCTCAGAAAATAATAAACTGTAATTCCTACACACACGTGCCCTCTCGCATTACTAACCATCTTATATATTAAGGATAACAGCTTTGGGTGAAAGTAAACGCATGCATATTTATGTAGTTTAGTTACATTGAAGGAAAAGGAAAAGAAAGCAAACGGAAAGATGTGTCTGAGAAATATGGCAATTTGTTCATCCAGCCATTTCCGCCCCTTTCTCTTGTTTTCTTACCAATTTTTTTTTCGCAACAAAGCTGCTCCTGTTATTTTTGTCGACGATCTTTTGTTCCTTTTATTCAGAGAAAGCGACAATAAAATAAATACGTATAGCTAGCTACCTATTCTTTGTGAGGAATGATTTGGTAGGAAAAGGAAAAGGGCCGCAGAAAAAAATGCTCTGTCTGATCTGATGTGATAACAGATAGATGGAGATTGGAAACAATAAGAACAAGAGCACATATGTGCATATGCACACAATATGAATCTAGTTTCGCAATTCCCTTATTCATTTCATCCTATATGTAACCATTGTGTGTAATCCTATAATACGTATAAAGAAATTTGATACGAGGTGGCGTGATTTCTTTTGTTATTTCTCGGGATGTCACAATTTTTTGGGTCATCTTCATCACAGTCGTCCCTCCAACGAAGTTATCTTTCCTTCCTCCTTTTTTTCTTCTTTTGGGATAAAAGGAGGAATACGCTTGCCGGCCTCTGTGATTTGATGTGAGTATGTGTATCGGGGAGTCAGGAGACTGAACCAGTTAACTTTCCTTTTTACTTTTCTTTTAACGATAAAGTTAAGTTGCGAATTTTTGCTGATACATGAATGGTGTACATCTCTTCCCAAGTTGGGATAGAGCCGAAGTTACTTTTACAAATATGTGGAAGGATGTGTCCTGGATTGTTCTGAATAACCTATATCTTTCCCCACCCTCGTCCCTTATCCTCAAATACTTACTTACAAAAATGTGTAATTTTTAGGCTACTGATTTATGATAAAGAAAAATATTAAAGTTGAGCGCAATAATATATTATGACTTTATCATATAATCATTTACGCCAATAGTATGGCAATTCCACTCATCCTTTAGAAATTTTATTACTTTAGATTAAAATGGTACAGAGAAGTAGAATATGCCCTATATTTCCCTGAATATCTTTATTTCCTCCTATTTTGATGCAGTACACTGCATTATCATCTTGAAAGGGAGGAATAATGCCGACATGAGGAAACGGCATCATCCCTTTTCCAGAGTGGCAATAATCCTGACAATGAATGAGAAAATGCAGTTATGGTCAAATATAATAGTCGTTACAGGGGCCATAGCGGATGCGTCAATACTTGGACTGGGTAATTTACGAGGAGAAATAGCATAGGCTAAGGATTTTGCTACTCTATTGAACATGGACAGCGCTAATTTAAGGAGCTCTTATCCTTGAATAATAAAATTACGATCAGAATATTTGACCAAAAATGATCTTCAAGTAATAAGACATTTATCTGAATTCTGAATCCTCTTACTTGCACTGGAATCAAGTCACGAAATATGGGTAAGGACGACCTGGCAAAAACGAAGTGACAAGTGCAATCAAAATCCATATCATATCGACCCACAATATCCTAATCACATTCACAGTCACGTATTTATTTTTTCTTCCCTGAAAAAAAATATGACAAGTTACATATGTATGGTTGCACACACATGGAGCAAATAGGTACGTAGTTTTTTTCTTCTCAGTTACCCCAATCCATGACAAAAGTGAAAGTCTGTATATCTATTTCTGGGTAAGGCAGCCGTAAAAAGTACAAGTTCCCTTTCTCCTTCCCATCAAATCATGTTATATATGTAATAATAAACTAACAAGTTACAAGAGAGAACCCCCGCTGGTGTCACAGACTCAACCCGGAAAGTAACCATTCCTTACCCATTTTTCTCCCTCTTGGAAAAAAATATGTGACACAGTTGTGTCGGCTTATAACATCCCACACAACTGGGCTTACCGAAAAGGAATGAAACAAGTTGAAAAACAGTAGTAAATCCATGCCATGCGTTTTTATAACTTTCACCAAGACCAAACCAAGCCATTCTTTATTACCTTCCTCTCATATGCATATACCTACATTCATACAATACAAAGGTTCAATGAATGCATGCATCTCCCTCCACAATGCACAATCATTCCATATTATATTTTTCTTTGTAAATCTATCAAAAAAGAGAAAGTTGGCTCTAAAAAACTCGGGGGAAAGTATAAGGGAGCGGAAGGAAGACAAGACGGAAGGAGCGTGCGATCCCCTCTCATGATGAATACGATTATCAGGGATAATATATGCAAGTGAGATTTCTTTTTGATATATTTACCTAGTGTAAAAAATGTGCCCATCCAGACATTCGTAACATGAGCAGCTGTAGTAGTAGTCAGAGGAGCTGGAGCAGAGCATCACCAGTAATATGATTTATATTCAGGACCATTTGTCTCGCAACTAAACTAGATTTCCTCCTTCTCAAGAGGAGACGGAAGAGGGAAAAAATATAATGGATCTTTGTACAGTCATCATCCTTCTTCCCTTTCTTGTTTTTAAGCCGAAGGGGCCTGGAGAAAGCTGAGAGGGGAGAAAGCACTTTCCTGTACAGGAAGAAGAAGGGCAGAAAAATAAGGTGCAGTTGTTTCAAGCCTTCACATGATATCACATCCTAAAGTCTAGAGAAAGCTGGAGAAAAGGTAGGGGAAAGTAGCAAGTAGTGTCCTTTCCCCCATCATCTATTACACTATTATGTATATTACTTAGGCATCCACATATACGAAATACGATCATACCTAATGATAATCTATGTCCTATGCAAAGCGACGCCAATTCCATTACCATATACACGATTTAACGGGGGCGATATGGGGAAAGCTCAAGGATGAAATGGATAATGTTAAGCTCAAAAATTACTTTCTCTCTCGAGCAGCGAAAGAGTAGCAGAGAGAGGCAGTCAGTCAGATAATGTAGTATGTAGGTATTAGGTATATATAGTCGGGATTGCATTTGCTGACAAAGTGAAAGGTTATGATAACAGTGCACCTTTAGAAACTAGTCAAATGTCTTGTCGTTGTAATATGCATAGAAATGGGGAAGACTCTGTCCTGTCGTGTGAGAGGAGAGGAACGGGAGAAATATTACCACCGATCCAACTGGAAAAAAGGGAAAGATTGCTGAATTCTTTTGAGAAATGCATGAAATGACAAAAAATAACAAACGTAGACAAGAAGAAGAAAAAAAAGGCGAAAGAATGTACTCATGTAGGAATGTAGTAACTTGGTATGTATATTATAATTTCAGGGTTTGATCAAGTGGAAGTGGACTGCATTTCGGACTGAGAATGGAATAGGCATGTATATAAAAACAAATTGTATTTTGTGTATTATTCTATTTTTGGCTTTTGAAAAGCGGATTATCTGGTATAAGTGTATTGTTGCAGCATGCATAATACATTGCATGTAAAATAGGGGAAATTCAGGGATAGGAGAGCTAATACGATAATCTGCCTGTTTTCCCGTGTGGTTCCCCCGTTTACGTAAATCTTCTTTGCCTCTTGCATCCCTACCTACTACCTACACAAATCAACAATAGCTACAGACGAAATTGCTTGGTTCGGAGATGGATTTCTAGCTGTCGTGCTTGCTGGATAAGTGTAGTTGAATTGAAGTAAAGTTATCCCGAAGTGCGCAATACTAGAATATTTGTGAAAGCTACCGGCAATGAAAGTGACTTCCTGCCGGCAAGCAAATAAACGAAACTTGACAGTTTCTCCATCCAGTGGGACGGGAACACGAGTGAAAATTGCAAATAAAAAATAAAATACGCGCTGCAACTTTATCTCAAATTCTAAAGTTGTTTTAAAATACTGGGAATTCGTTGCTGTTGTTGCTGTTATACTGAATTGGAAAAGTTAGGTGGTGTCAGGGGTGAATAACTTTGGAAAGCCAATAATGCAGTACGAATACTTTGAGTTTTAATTAGTTCCCATTTCCTCACCGGTATCATGTCGCTATACATTTCTAATTTTAATTCTATGCAGCAATATGCAACTAGGTATTTCAAAGTATTTTATTACTTCTATATGCTTGAGCAATTTTCACTTCAGTTCCATGTCAATCTCAATTTCAATTTTTGTTTTGTTGTTGCTGATGCACGGGTGGAACCAAAATGGATAACGCAATCCATTTTCATTTCATTTGTGATGATAGTAATTGAGAGTCATGCATACTGTATCCATGTCTGTCTCTGTCTCCCTTCAACATTCATAAATAATATATCTAATCTCATTTTCCACACTGGTAAAAACAACAATCAGAGTTACTATGCGTGAAAAATCGGGAGAGTTTCCCTTTCCGCTCCGGTGGAGCAGTAATTGTAAAGGTAAACTATGCAATACACTAGATTTCACCCCAAGGTATACTCCCTCCCGCCCACACTTTGTTGCATTTAACTTTCAACACAGGATATGCATAACTAATGGGATTCAGGGGAAAGTAGGAAATATATCATTTCATCACTTCTTTTTACCCTGTCATGCTTTCACCCTCTTCCACTCTCTCATCCCATCCCTCAATTCAACATAGCCATATCCATATATAAATATATTTTGGGTGGGTTATTGGCACTGGTTTCAGCACAGCATGTTTCTTCCCCTAGCTACCTATGTATTTCATGTACGATCTTATTTTCCAATATGGATTCAGACATTAAACGGACACCATGTAGGAAGAAGAAAAAACTTTCTCTTCCTTTTCTTCTTAACTCAAGTAGTTTTTTTCTCTATGCAAGGGAAATACTGTGTAGCATGCTGCTGCTCCTTGTTGAAAGGAGAAAAGGTAATACATTGTGATGCATGTTCACAGAAAGTCAATCAGAATTAGGGAACTTTGATCCCATATGTCTGGCTTAGTTAAGAAATCCATTGTGTAACCATTTGGGCATGAATGAATGAATATGTATAAGCCATAGCCATAACATAGGTATAGTGACTTGAGGTCCATGATCTAATTCCGATAAGCTAAGCCATATATATAGAAAACTTTTTTCCTGGATATTTCTCTCAGGATCCGAGAGAACAGTTGTGCTGATCAGGTATATGCATACATACATAGACGCATTATGCCCAACTTATAAAGTGGGAGTCCTTGTGACGTGTAGCATGTTAAGGGGAGTAACAACTTCGACTCTGTCCTTAGGATATGGTATGGTTATAGTCATATAATGTGACTGGGTCTTATTCTATTATTGTAAGGAACTGTATGTTCCTATATTTATATAAGACTGTTTTTCTTAAATTTTTCCTAGTTTTTTTTTGCTTCCTTCTACGTCTCCCTTTGAGAAAGGAAGGAATGAAGGGGAGCCTTAAAAGATTAAATATGAGTTGACTTACGAGGGAAAACTCCATGAATTTCCCAGGGTGAACGGCAACATCACCAGCTTTGTGCTTATCCTGAAAAAAAGCTACCTAACCTACACGAGAGGAATGAATATGCATAGGTACTCCACTACACAGCACTAGTCCTTCCTAGTCCCTTCTTAAGAGAGCGAAGAACTCACTTCACCTCGGGATTTTACAAGTAAAAATTGGAGAAGTCGAAAGAAACCTCCAAAAATGTATATATCTATCCCTTAAATAGACTTACTTACTTTCAGACTCATTTTATGTTAGTACTCCGAAGGAAACGAAAAGGAGCATAATTTGGGGAACGAGTATGGATATTTACTTACTTTGGTTGGATAGGTACTTTCTCCACTTGATACTTGAGAGAATAGAGAAATCTTCTTGAGTGTGTGAATTGCTCAGCGTAAGAGCGGGGACTTAAACAATGTCGCGGATTCAGCTATCTGCACTTATACATAAATCATATAAAGGCATGAGTAGGCCCATATTAGCTTTTCTGATATATGTCCCCAATATTCTTTATGAAATGGAGTTGGCGACAGAGGTAAGTAATAATGTGTTTTATCCGCAAAAAAACTAATGTTCCGTTAGTTCTTTATCGAGATATAGAGCTTTCTTCAAGGAGACTTGAGTGGGACTACCTTCCTTCCTTGTTACTTGTGCATCTGGCATCGCCATCACTAGCATCCATTTTTTGCCTTTCTTCCTTCTTACCATTATATTAGTGCATTAAGGGTTCCTTATATATACTTAACAAATATCCTCGTTTATGCTTTCTATATTAGAAACATTTGCTGAAAGAGAGAAAATAAATAATAATAGATATACTCTCTTCCGCGAAATGATGCTTATTATTACTTTCACTGAAGCTGTTGACAATGTAAACCATTTTAGTGAAAGTACACACAAAGAAATCTTCATATTTGTTGCAAAAACACACATATGCACGTACACTTATGACTTACTCACCCACTAAACGGTATACGCTATGAAGAATGTATCGTTTAGCAAAGGCTAATGTTTGTAAGTATATATAGTAAGTGGAGGCAATAAGCTCTATTGATTTGGGTAATATCGAAATGTATTTCCTTCTTTTCTCCCATTTAATCTTCTGTTCACTTTGATGCTTTCATCCAAGAATGAACTCGATAGGGATGCTGCTGTGTAAATGTACGCAATCTACTCAACTAGGGTCCTGTTTAGTTATGTACAATCCATATTTATATTATTACTATTTTGCTTTCCCTTTCATGGCTCATGAAGTGCGTGCCATTACAGATTACAGTATGCATTCAATGGCAAATATAGGCTATGCGAGCATAATTGTCCAGAAAATGAGTACAGTTTACTTTTACCATTTACGTGCACAAACAGGAAATTATTCTGAGGTCGGATCCTTTTGAATCATATCACATCAATTTCAATATCAATAATCATCATAATTTATAATAACAAATATGATATGTTCCGAATACAAAAATCTATATATTGCAAAACGTGCACAGGGAGCGAATATGGGATGCGTACAAGCAAACGAGCATATTTGTTTCCAGAAGGAAAACTTTTTTGCGTGTGCACACTCCTCCATGTCTGATGTCTGCAAAAATAAATACATACCAATAAATGAAAACCAAAAAAGGTAAAAGTTGTTTCTGAACTTCTGGAGTAAACTATAACCTATAAGCTGACGACTGACAAGTTTGATCTTAGCAGTTGTTGTTCCTTACCAATAAGAAACATGACGAACTAACTAGGACTAACTAAACTGGTTGGTAAGTTGTGTATCAGCAACATCAACCAACTCAACAAATATCATAGAAAGCTACAACTGCTGAAATGAAACCCAGAAACATTATTAAAACTATTCGCAAAACAAACACACATGGAAATGGACAAGGATGGACATCCCCAATCTTTGGGGTGGTCCGTTTTTTATTCGCACAACTCACCGTGCTGGGCTGCCACCACTTTCCCCTGTTTCTTCTAACCATCCCAGGTTATGTGGGGAGATTTTTTTCCTTAGCCCGCCTCCCATTTGCAATGCTTGTCTGGACAGGGGAATGTCAGGAGAAAGCAAATTTATTGGCACTCTAGGATTGAGTTTGGAATGAGACCCTGCTGTTTGATATGGCGTGATAGGGAAGGAAAGATCTCGGTCGAAGGTCCTTCATTCTACTTTCACTTAACGTTTTTTTCTCTGGTCGCCTTTTTTCTCTCTATGGATATTTCGCAATCTCCTTCTACTCTCAGTCTGTCCAGTTCACAAAAAAAGATAGTCCATTTCCTAGTTTGGGTCAACCATCGGGATGGAAATGCAAGTGGGATGCAATGCAATCCATCCATACATAAGAAAACACTTAAGTTCCTTTGAATATGTGTAAGGAAGAAAAATGCCAAATTTCTTTCCATTCCCTATTCAAACTCACAACCAGGACAAGTCTCTTTTTTTCAAAAAGGGCTACCCAGTTCACAATGAATTAAACTCTCAGATATCCTTCTCTCTGTGAATATTCTCGTATGGGCTTATATATCCTTTGTTGTAATCAAGTCTATAAAAAAAGTTCCGGGTGGGTTTGCGTAAGTATATTGTTGGACGACGACCTGTGTCTGAATCACTTTCAGTCTGATGGGATCCTAAGACATAACTCAACTCACACCAGCCCAGCATAGCATAATATATTTCTTTAACTAGCGTTAAATAAGCAGGGACATGGACATGAAAGGAGGATTTTTTCCTATTTATTCACTTTTCAAATAAACTTTTGTAATCCATTCCAATTTATTTTTTCCTTCTCTACCTTTTCTTCCTTCACCGCTTCTCTGGCACGAAGAAATCTCAGCATAACATCGCGTTTTGCTTACATGGACAACAGTAATGGTAAGGAGTTGTGACAGATGTCTGAATAAAAAGGGGAACTTTTTTAAAGAGTAAACTTCAAGGTTGCCAACAAACAAACAACCCATATAACCCATTCATATAACCATAACTGACGTTTCCTCTCAAGTATTAGTTTTTTCTTAGGTGCTCTGAGGTGTGGAGGCTGTTTTGCTACAGTTATAATCAACCAGGAGGAAACTTTTTCTCTCGTGTAGTATCAAGTTCCTGTCATTATGATGCCTAATTACTAAAAATGCTCCGTTTCGCTGATGAGGGGACCACTTTCTGAACTTTCACCTATGTATAATTCCTTCCTTCATCATATTTGACGTACTTCCCATGCCAAAAAGAAACCAGACCAGAACTTTCTCTTTTCATCTGTTATTATACACATCAGTTTAGTTTGAAAGAAGGAGAAGTACATGTTTACCTATAATATATAGTTTATTGTTATAAACAACACGTGGAAAGATTCACACGTAGCCATATTAGGTGTAAGCATCCTACTTTCTTTTACCTACTTATTTTTTACGTCTATGTCTACCAACCGATATGTGTCATTCTCAATACTTTGAAACGCTATTTGCGCAGTTTGTTTAAGCCACGTCAAAACAAATTAGGATTTCTGGGAGCTGTTTCGACCTTCTTCTAAAATCTACATAGGTAGGGGAAATGATGGAGGCCATGCGAAAAGTAAATATCAAAGGGATATCGACCCACAAAAAGGATCCATGAACTACTTAAAAAGATTTCAGGTTGAAACGCAGTTTATGAACTTTAAGGTTTGAGAAAGGTACATAGTGCAATATAAGATGACGCTGTACATAATGTATTCAATTCGCTAGTTCATTGCCTCAAACATTAAATAAATCTACCTATGGGGAAATATATAATCAATGTGTAATAGTTGGATAATAAGCTTACAACCCATTTATAAGTTTTAACCAACCAGGTAATTTGATTTATGTTCCTACTTGCCTTTCAATCGCAATGCGCATAGGCTTTGCCTGGATTATTTTCTCTTTTATCATTGTGACATCGTTCCTAGTCCCCTACGTTTAACTCTGCGTTCTCTCTTTCACTTTCCGGTCGTTTTATCCATCTTGTCTGGGAGCAGTTGTTCAACTTATATATTCTCTTATCATTGCAATCACTTTCCTCACTTATCATTTATAGGCTTCAACTGAACGAGAAAGAAAGAATTCCGACGGAAAACCGCTAGGAAAATCCATGGATTTTAATGCTGTCATTGAAGTCGCTAACCCCACATATGTAAGTGCATAAGTGTTATACTCCAAAACGGGTTATATATCTTTATGGATTCCATGATTGCAAAAAATGTTGACTGACGGTGCTGACAATGAGTGACACGGAATTTAAAAGATGGGAACAAGATAATTTGAGCTTTACTTTGCAAAAAAAAATCTTTGTATTATCTCTATTTCAAACTTATATGGGTAGTCTGTAAAATAGAGGAATCCCTCTTCAACCAAACTTTTCTAACAGTCTGCATTTTTGAAAGTATGTAACATGCTTATCATGTCTGATTTCTATTTCAGTCTGTTGTGCAGTTAAGTTTTCATCGATCAATCACGTCCACGGTTAAAGTTGTGTGGAAGGTTTGATCCTTCACTGTTTGAATTTTGGTTGATATATGTCTTATTCAAGTAAATTGGCAGCATCATCGTATCCTCTGATCGTTTCGAAGAACAGTTTCTTGCCCTAAATTGTATGAATGGATGTGCTTTTTTAAAGGTAAATCTAAGAATATGGTTCCTGATATGAACCCAGAGACCTACAATCGCATCGTGGTACAAGACGAAACTCATCGAAGCCTTTCCTTGCATAATGATCGCATAATTTTTCCACCTATAATTTGTACAATACACGGTGCAGCCTTTATAATAAAACTGACAGTGACATGACATGCCATTGATGAAATCTCGCTTATCAAATCAGCATCTGCTCAGGTTCTCACTGGAAAAAGACTCATTACGATCGTGCCAGATATACGTCCAGAATGTAACCTGTGTATATTCACTTATTTCGGGCACTTGTCATTATCTTACACATCGTTGAACCAAACAAAGACAATTTTGTCAATAAAATAAAATAACCAAGTAAGTACATGTAGGAGGAAGTATTTGTTATTAGGGAATAAAATATATTATTGAACTGTTTGCAGTTAAGCATCTTCCTCTCTGATTTAATTAAAGATTTCGTTATTTTCTTTGCCTGTTTATCGAACACAGAGATCGTATTTTAAAATGATCATTTTTGTTTGGATCTGGATCTAGCCTCAATATTAGTATGTTGCGGGAATATAATACGTAGGTATTTTAGAACAACAAAAGAAAGTAATATTGGGGCCAATACACAAAGGGAGATTAAGATGGGCTTAAAAGAGAATCATTCCTCGAGTTTGCATTGAAATGAGAAAGAATTTAATACCTATTTAGAATACGGTTCCAAACTCCGGAGCAGCTATCAAAATGAAAGGGAGTTTCTCAAAGTCAAAGAATAAAAAATGAGGAGATCCATCTCAGAATGTCTTCCAAAGGAAGGATTAGGTAGATAACTAGACATTCAAATTCCTATGTATACTTACCGAACTAAGGGTAAATAGGCATACTTTTTCTCTTTGCAGACGGTTTTAAGTATTCTAATATATACGCAAAATACTTTTATTTAGACAAACAAGAAATATATCGGACTGAAAATAAATTGGCCTCGTGAAACTAAAAATGACTTACTTTACAGGATACAGCCTTAATGTGTGCATTCACTTTCCCTCAATATGGATATTCCGTTAAACACATTACTACGTATATGTAACCACACAAAAATGAAACCCTTTCATTTCTTTCTTTTATCATTTCGTGCCATATCCTTTCGTGAAAGGCAATGAACTGTAAGGGAATATTTCATGGTTATCTTGTTTTATATAATGAAATGCATGAATTGGAATAATACATACCATTCACGTAATACCTAACAAGATTAATTCAATAGGAAGATTACACAGACGATACGCTGTTGTCGCGGGGTAGGGCGGCATTATTTCCACTGATCCCCTCATCGACTGTGGGTATCGAAATAAAATCTAACCTCATTTACATGGATCTATTTATGTATCTGGATACCGCGAACTGTCGCGTTATGTTGAGGTATCTCGAAGCACAGGGTTTTAAATGAAAAGTTGTATCATTATTTTTCTACAAATCGTATTTAGGTATTTTCTTTTGATCCTTTTATAATTTATGCATAAATAAGTGAATCATATGGAATGTTTCTTTGAAGGTGAAAGCAGCATTATGAACAATTCTCGATTGAGTGATTTTAAATTAAACTGATAATAAAAGTAAACAAACAGTATTTGTGCCCTACTAATGCCCTTTTACCACAACAGTTTTGAATAACATTCTCTGCCGAAATATTAGTAGTGTATCTCAAACAAGTAGTGAAAGTTTTTTAAAGGTCAGGAATATACATACTAGTTTGGTAATTCAATTCAATTGAATGTTTACTGTATTCATAGAACTGTTAGAATGTCACAAGTTCTTGTCAACGAGAGAAAATTACTTTGATAACTTTTATGTTCAATTTGGTTGTAGTTTTTGATGTTATCATTACATTATAAAATATAAATATATTTCATTATCACGTCCTGGTAAAGGTAATTTAAAATAAATTAAAATGCATGGCATGTCAGGATGAGGTATGTATATCCATTCAAGATTTATAATGTTCCATCTCTATCAGATCTCTCCGTACCTCATGACTTTCTCCAACTATTAAAACATCAGACATTTGAATGATTTCCGCAAAGTACCGTTGGAACCGCGGTGAAGTAGAGTGAACATTGAACACGTCAGCACATCCTTGAAGTTCCCATTTGCACTTCCATCCATTACTAATATGGTATGTATGTCGGAATAATATGCATCAACCGTTGGGCCTGGTGCGGTTGTTGGCCTACACTCGGTTGAGTCGTTGGCTTGGGTCTTGGGTCTATATTTCCCAATAACGGGCAGAGATGTGACCACACATCGCGTAAACTATTATAAGAATTATCTGAGGAGAAAGTGGGGAAAGCAAAAGTCTAGTATAAATGGAGAGAGAACCCGGAGCATTCTTTCTCCAAAACCAGACCGACCATGACACGAAGAAAAAGAATTTTCCAAAAATTATACTCAAAGGAGCGTAACAACGACCCTCCTGCCTTCATCATGGATTATGTAAACAAGCCAAATCCATTAGTTAAGAATGGTGAAATAGGATGAAGAAAGGGCGGAATGCTGTATACGCTGATGCTGTTGTGCTTCTTGCGGTGTGGCATTCTGAAATGGGGAGGAGGAGAAGGATGGGGAAAATCATTCTAAGGAGTAGTGGTATTATAGTGACTGGTTTGTCCCTTTTCATGGGAAATTCAAGGGGAAAGTATTTAAGCTGACCTCACCACGAGCAAAAAGAGTTCACAGAAATAGACTAATATACAAATGTACATCATTCTATTCTAAAGGAATGCATTAAAAACTTGTTGTCCTAATGTACATATGCAAACATTATTCATCTGCGAAAATGTAAATTTCACTGGTTTAATTCAGCATCAAACTAATTGTAAGTGCTTTCACTCAAATGCAAAGTTCATCCTGTATAAAACAGTTGACAAAAGTATGAACATATCCATGCATCTTTATAAAAAGATACTTAGGTTGTTTCATACTTATTAATTTTAAATTATCCCTCATATTTCATTATATGCTATGTTGGAAACTCTGATTTCGACATAATGTTCCCCAAATTTCAGTGTGGGTGTAGCATAACATTTTTGCACAATGTACACATTCTCTGTTTGCATAGTTTTATCCCTTGTTCCCCGGTAAAAACTCAACGTCCACCATACCAGGATCGTATAAGTTATATTTCATGCAGGTTGAAAATTCGCAATAATGACAGCGGTCAGGTTGGTCATGTGGTTTTTGCGGCATTGACGCATTTCCAGTATAATGTATAAAACATTTCCCTAATTCTCTTCACTCTTAAGAGTACGTGAAAGGACTGGCTTGGCTTGGTTTGGCTGGGACTGCTACTTTCCGCAGAGTTCCCCTCTCCTCTTGGGTCCTTTGACCCAATTCAGGAGAGAGGAGGAGAGAAACCCCTTTTCGGTTTTTCTTTCAGTTGACCAACTCAACTCACTGACGAAAATTCCAAAATGAAATGGATCCGTTGTTGTCTTTTCTTCTCCCCTTTTTTTGGTGAAGCATATGTACATATATTTGCATGAGAAACTTTCACTTTCTGGCAGAGGAAACAAAAACAAGGCAACTTTATAGTGGGTACTTTCACTCACAATATGTGGTAATATTGGTATCCCTGTATTTTTGTAAGAAGGCATAAAAGGGCCCTTTTCTTCCCCAAGCTGTTCCTTACTTTCTTAACAAAAGGGATAATTAACGTAAATGTTTACATCAAGTCATATCATCGCATGAATGAATGGACTGGGACCCGGGAGAGAGAACGGCTCAATGAAAACTGGAGCAACCCCCGTGGTAGGCGGCATTATGCCAGCAAGATTAAAGTCAAGCTCAAGTCAATTAACAAAATTAATTTCGTATTTGTGAGCACAATTTTTATAGCCCTGTTAAATTCCCTCTTTTCCCAATTCAACAGTTATGACTGGAGTGGAATAAAACGGATTGGATTACTACCCTACTCATTAACTTGATCATCATGATTTATCTAACTCAAGCCAATAGAGAATATCCTAGAAAATGCAAAAACAAAGCATCCCTAGAACCAAGCCAGCATCATAAAGATGAAAAGGTCTATTGGAACATCAGAGCATATAAGATTAAGATATAATAATATATTTTATGTAGGTCAGTGGAACATTTTGGTTACATTTTGTAAAGACGAAGAAGGGAAAAAAACGTTGAATGTCAACTCATTTCAAAGTTTTCATGAAGTCATAAAATTTTGTTCACAAACCATCCCCTGATATGACACTAACTGGTGGACTACCTACTTAACTTTATAGCCATATGGAAGGACTGTCTCCTACGCTTCATTAATTCACTCTCCTCCTTATACATACTAGTTAGCCCATGTGAAAACTTTGTTTTCAAAGGAAGAAATTCCTTAAGCATAGAAACATGGATACATTCATATCCATTTATACTAACTGCTGACAGACGAGGACAAAGCCAAAGCCAAATTCAAAGCGTATGCTTTTTCGTCTTCCGTTTAGTTACCCGAGAGAGTCACGTATCACTGTTATTACTCTGCACTTATTTCCATACATAGGTATTATCCAACATGAATAAAGAAATTCTATTACTGACTGAGCAGAAATTTCTTGAAAGAACTTGTGAGCAGAAACAGAGGAGCTTCTGCTCACAAGTTAAGAAATATGTAGTAGTGCAATTTGGAAAGACGCTCACTTCCGGTTGCACTTTTAATAGCTCAATTTCGTGGGAAACTTTAGACCCAAATGGGCTTCCCCTCTTTGTCCCTGCATCCGTCTTCAGAGTCATTAAATTCTCTTCGTTTTTCTTCCCTCCTAATTCTAATAATTTTTGGAGAGCAGGGCAGGGGGGATAGTCCCCAGATAAATATGGAATTATGGAATGGAATGAACATATGCCTCAACAGGAATATCCAAGTTAGTTTAAGGAAGGTACTTTCCTCCTTGTGAGCGACGAGACGAGACTGGAGCATAAATATACATAACTATATTTTTTTCTTGGACTGGGGCATATGAAAGACTTCAAAACAAATTTCAATGCCTCCCGTTGAACTTCCACTGATCCGCTCTGACTTTGTGACGGGTAGACGGATAAACTGCAAGGATTTCGTACATTAAATGTAGATTTTTGTGACCCACTTTTAGCCCAGCGTTTTCCCTTTCACTTGGATGAAGGAGCGATCATGCTGATTTTCGATTTCTCTCATGTTCCCCTGCAGATGTTTATGCTCTGAACTGAAACAAAAAGAAAGCAAGAAGACTTTCGTCGACAAGGCTGAGAGAAAGAAAATATCGCCCGGGAAGACTCATGCCGCCCGAAGACTAAGAAGCTTTTATCATCACTTGTATTAGTAGCTACATATTATTTGAAATATAGGCTTGGCCAAACCCTGGAACCCCAAGAAAAATCAGTCATATGAATAAACAAAGTTTACTGGGTTGCATCAACATTATGATTCCTATATCCTTATGATTCTTGTATTTCAGATAGCTTGTCGGTTTGTAATTCAATCCCGAAAATGATTTTTGGTACTTTTCCAAATCCAAAACAAACAAAAGCTTATATGTATACCCAAGCAGAGTAAGTGTAACTTTTGGATGGAACAAATTATCTAGCTTATATCGTATTTCATGTTATATGAAGCTACAAATATATGTATTCGGGTTCTGGCTGTCTCTCTCTGGTGCCCCTATACTTACTGAGTTCCGAGATTCCTTTTATTTAAAAAAATCGGTTTGGCAATGTAGTTGAGTTAAGGGCCACAGTGGTACCCTCATCTTTTATCTTGATGTCCATTTATAATATACGGACAGGCTTGAGATAGGATGATAAAAAAATTATTCAAGTTTTTTAACATAAAATCTCGCAAAATATATATTATTGTGGTCGGTTAGGACAGAGTAATAGCTCAATAATGTGAATTAGGTCCTTCAGAAAGTAATACTGTTTTCTCTCGGGGAAAATACATGGTTGTTTGTGTAAGCGGTTGAATTTTGACTGCGGGATCTGAATCTTTTTTAAAAACTTCAAGGTTAAATAGCTCATATCTTTATCTATCCCAAGCTCTTATTGACATGCAAAACGTTTTGGGCCCGGGTACCC
This sequence comes from Pseudosinella alba, assembly GCA_034700485.1. Taxonomy (NCBI): domain Eukaryota; kingdom Metazoa; phylum Arthropoda; class Collembola; order Entomobryomorpha; family Entomobryidae; genus Pseudosinella; species Pseudosinella alba. The sequence goes on from JAQIXQ010000023.1 coordinate 90,898, forward strand.
GCATTATGAAATCCAAGGGCTTTGGGCAAACTTTTCTTGCAGTTTTTTGCTAAAAGTACAAGGCAATCAAATCCGTAAATCTTTTTCAAACAAATTATTTTAAATTTGAAGGACCATGAATCACATTTTTATGCTAATACGAGATCCTAACTGACTAGGAATTTGATGAAATCATATCATAAATGTGTCCAAAAATTGCAATCTTGTCGCCTTTTTGATAACAAGTGCAGCCATAGCCAAATATTAAATCCGATGGAGGTACTTTAGAAACTGAGAATGATTTCTTTGTTTTATGCCAAATCCCGACCAGACAGGGATTGCAATTTGCGCCAAATGGTGACAGACGACCTTGCTGATTCAGACGAAGCCTTCTCCTAAAGTATTCATCATTGACACTAATGTGGCTTGGTTCTTGAGACGAGACAGAACCAGCTTTGCTATTTCGATTTTATTTCCCGACATTGACGATTCTCCCGAGTAGGATACAACTCCTTATTGCCTCCTCCAGGCCCAAAGAAAGAGACTAACAATGCTGTTGACTTTGTTGCAAAATATACACATTTGCTATGTAAAGCGTTGCGAAATGTTAATATTTTCATAGCCAAAGTTATTTTGCGACATAAAAGGTTTATGTTATATTAGGTATAGCAGTCATTGGTAGCTTGCGGTCATTTCTTCCATTACTAGCAGTACATGTAAGTACCCACGCTAAGAATATCATATCATCATCCTCCTCAGAATCACTTCAAGCAAAACAAATCCGAAATTTGGAGAAAGCCACTTGTTCTCCGTGACTCGTACTTCCTCAACCCCACCATCTCAAGACTTTCTCCAGAGGTCTGGCATTCTCTCTCCCGGGAAAGATCGCCAAGCTCTGGTTCATATATGCATAGAATATTCCAGGAATAAAAATTCTGCTTTCATTCTTCACATTAATCACATAGTCCAATAGCAAACTCGTTGGAATTGCAATAGCCCTTTTCCATCAACATTATCATTAGAATTTCTTCCAAGACCAACATAGCAGGATCCAAATACATGAATATGCATTCACATTCCAGCAACAAGAATTTATGCTTGCCATCACCATATATCAACTGCAAAAATGCTTTCTTTGTTGGAATTTAGAAAGACAAGAAATTCACATCAGGCCATCAGACAGCAGCCTTGCATCCAACCAAATCAACCTAATAAACCATTCGAATTCGGAATTGCTTACATTTTTTGTTCCTGGACTGGTTCTGGCTCCTTCCATTTGCACGTAATTCGAATAAACCTTGGGCAAACATTGAAATTTTTCTCGCGAAAACGGTGTAGGTACCCTTGAATACTTTCTATTATGCAAAGGCACACTTTACAATTTCCTTCTCTGATGGTGATGATGACGATGACTGTAAAAAATGAGAATAGCTGCCTATTGTATTGTACTATATATAGTCATGTGTGTGTTTAGCCCAGCCCAATATTGATCCGCCCCCTCCATCCCAAGTTGATTTAAATGAAAGCAATTTGCTTAGAAAGCGTACCTGTTCCTCTACACTTTTTATAACATTTCTACATGCTTGTCTTAAATTATTCCTCCCTTTTCCGAATGTATGGCAGTGATTCTATTACAATATTTACACACCACACATACGTCGTACATGTACGTTTCAAATGCGTCAGTGAGAATCCCCTTTGTCCTCCCCCATCCCATGTATAATACAAAATGCATTGCAACAACATTCAGTCAGACAAGTTGGCTATTCGTAGCTCACATGACTCCTGCAAGAGTGAAAGTGAAAAGTAACGTTGTAAAAATGAAGAATAAAAAAGGAGCAAGGCAAATGACATGAATTCTAATTTTTATGCTCACCGGAAACATGCATTTTAAGCATTATCCAAGAGATAATACATACATATATGCCATTCTAACATGGCTTGTACCTATATTCATTTCATATATCTAGTCCCAGTTGAGGGCTGCGTTTCCCCAGTATTTTTCAACCTAGTTTTCCCAAATGATCTCATTGTTTCCTCATTGAAAGATCCCTAACTGAAAATGGAAATGGAGGAAAAGTGAAATGGTTTCGTTTCCTCGGATGCTATCCATTCTGAGGCTGTGATTACCAGTTCCAATATTCCCCTAAATTTCCGCCAATACATATATGACCATATTATATGAACTTTTCCATTCCCTCTTTCTACATTTTCATAACCGAACAAGCACGTCTACTATTTCAAATCAATGAATGAATGAATCCATGCATGCAATATGATAGCCAATATAACAATTTGGTATACCATATTATATGTCCATGTTATATACGCAATTCTTAAACGAAAATGACTGGTAACTTGCTACATGAGCGGTCATATCCGACTTCTGGTTTAAGTCATGTTGCTTTCTCCTAAAAAGAATCTTTCTTTTCTGTGAAACTTTTTTTTTGAAAAAAAATCTTATCCTATCAAATGTATATTTGAGTTCCCTTCACATATGTACCTACATTACATATTTAGCTTAGCTGTCAAAATGAGTGTGTGTGAGATGTTGATGGTTCTTCTCCTCGACGGAAGAAATCTGGAGAAGTGGATTGAATGCATTAAGTAAGAAAACGAGTTTTTCTCTTCCTCTCCCCCGCTCCCTGCCTTTCCCCTGCAATAACATTCTGGCTGGCTCCGGCAATGAGTTTTAGCGTTGGCGTACATCGCACCAAGGGAAAGTGAAAGTACCCGACTTGGTGGTAAGTAGCATTTTTTCTCATCATCAACATCATCATCACCCTCCTCTAAGTAATCAGGATGATCATCACACCACATCAGAAGCCTTGTATAGTTTTCAATACACACTCGCCCACAGAATAACGTATTAAGATGGGTTACTTACAACAGAGACCAAAGGCATTGTAAAAAAATATATGGAGGAAATTGACGGGTGAGTAAAAGGAAAGTAAAAGGTAGGTGGTGATGATGTTGAAATGTGAATATATCGTGATGTTGTAACTGAGGAGGAGGGAGGAAAGACGTAAAAAATCCATTGTAAGTCTCCAGCTCTTTAGACACCGCGTTCATGTTGTTGGGTGTGAGTGGTTAGCTGTTGATAAAAAAATAGTAAAAATCTATTGTTTGTTGATCGGTTGTTCGCCTCTTTTGTTATTCGTGTGGGGTGTATGTTGTGTTATTTTTGTCTGAAAAAAAAAACTAGGAACAAAGTACAACTTACTACTTTATACGTAACTACGTAATTTGCTCGTAAGTTAAAGTCAAGTCTGGTCTGGGTTGATGATGTTTGGGGTTGTGTAATACTAACTTTCACTTCAAATAGTCATGCTTACATATATACGGATTTTAATAAGAGAAAAGGGAAGATTTTTTTCTTTCCCCTTCTTGTTTTGCGGTTTCCATCCGTTCATATTATGAAAGGTTATCGTGTGTGAAATGTGAAACCGAGAAGGGGTTTCTAAATTGGAGGAGGAGGGCCAAGACCACCATCAACATGAATGAAACAACTTAAACCTTTAAAGAAAAAGCCAGGGAGAAAGTCACGAAACAGGAAAAACGTTTTGCTTTGCTGAGCACTGGAAAGCTGGCTTCGTGGATGTTGGATTGGATCTTGGGATGGCATTTCCCCTTTTTCCTTAACTAAAAATCATTTTGTTCAGGGAAGGAGTGGAGTGAGGAGAACGTGTTTGGGTAGAGATTGTTGTAGGTTTGATTGTGTCCTGCCAATAATAATTTTGAGGGAAACCTTTGAAAGTAAATACAACACACACATTGCTCTTGATAGATCTCTCAGGATGATAAAAATAGAAGCGGAAATCGGAAGGGAGCCAATGATGTGTATTGGGGTTGGGTTGGTTGTTGGTTCGGTGCGTGAACAGAAAATGAAGTTTGTTGGAAGAGAGAAAACAAGAGTGTTCACTTTCACCCGGGGAGAGCCTAATCTTATATGGTTGGTGTAAAATCAAAGGAAGCATTTAAGAGCCTGCCTGGTATTTACGAGTGAGGGAAAAAATGATTGAATTTTCTTCAAGAAGTTTTGGATCAACCTTCTAAAGACATATCACATCGGTATAACATTAGCCGTTAGAGAGAAAGCCTCTGATTCAACTTTGGTATAATCGCAAGAATTTATGTATGTACGTATGTATGTATATGTATCCTCACTTTTCACTCGCAATTTAACGGATCTTCCAGAAAAGTTCTGTTTTTTTTTTCACATCAAGAAGTTGGATTTCATGAATTAAAAAAGTAAACCAAAGCATGATATCTTTAGTACTTTTTACCCTCCCTTTCATCCTAAACTAGTTTTAAAATTAACTGTTACATTTGACTTGACTTCTTTCTGAAAAGAAGGAATGAGGGACTATATTAGGGACTGCGACGGCACACAACACGCACCTTCTATACATTTACTCCACACTTTACATGAAGTTTTAAGACTTCCTCCAACTCTAACGTGGTGACGGTGATGTACGACTTCGATAAAAAACGGTTTTCCAAAAAAAAAAACATTTTAAGCGAGCAGCTGAAGATGCTTGAAATTAAAATAGAGCCGTAGATTATTATAAAGCTTATAAGTTATAACATGCATAGCATAATGTAGTAAGTTATTTGTGCGTTTTATAAGCCCCCTCCCTCTAAAGTCATGCCTTTTAACCAGAGTTTCACGCATAAAAATTCCTAGAAAAAAAATCCTGTAACCGCTCGCCTCCCTTCCCATTCTGTGAGCTTCCCTGAATGATTCATTACTTCACACATAAATAAATAGCATGTTACACAGTTCACTCACTTCACTACACATGTTTACGCACTATTCCTTGTCCAAAGTCCTTTTAAAGTTGGAGGAAGGCAATTGTCTTGTGGATTCTTATCCCCTACTTTTTTCTTTGCATGCACGGGCTTATTATACCGCTGCAAGGCTTTCGGTTTTTTTAAATGCTAGACTTGCTTTTTACAATGTATTAAAAGCTGATGATGAACGACTTATAAAGTTCTACAGTCCTCATATATAACAAGGGTAACGGTGGGGTTTGGTTAAAAAATCAGAAATTCATTACATGCAATACGCAATATATCCACATCTCCCCCATATCCACGGGTTTTTTCTCCATCTTTGAAATCATTTTCGCTTAAGTACCGTCTGAGTGAGTACAAGATGTAGATGTAGCCATGTAGCCTATTCTCCTTCTCGATCTAATTTACGTTTTGCTGTATATTACGGTAAGTTCGAACTTCAAACTGAAAAAAAAATTCATGAAAATCGAGTGAGGTTGAGGTACATCCCATTTCCTCCTTCTCCGTTCGATGATTCGATATATGTTCAATGAAAATAAAAAATCAGGCTATTAGCATTCTGAGCCGCTACGGAAATTTAGGCCAAAAAAGTAATGTATGGTACGCAGAGGGGATTGGTAATATATTTTTTTTGTAGGAAGAAGACACCAAAACACGGCACAATAGGTCGATGGAGAAGTCCGTAAACTAAGGAATGAAATAGATTGTATTGTATTCATTTTTCCTTCACCAAGAGGAGGCACAAATTCGGTATGGTATGTTATGCCCCTTTTTACTATCTATTTTTACGGTTTGATTACAATACAACCCGATCTCGTTTCCCAGCTTATATGTAAGTACTTAAAAATTGTATCTATATAAAAGTAAGTTTGATACAATTTTAATGTGCCATTTCCCATTATATGTATTCATCTATTTTAAAAAGTCATGTTTATTGAGCGAGTGCAATAAAAGGAGCCATTTCCAATTTGGTTTGTGACCTCAGCAGTGGCTTCATTCCATCCATTCACATTCCCTGTTTCAACCCATTCTCCCATTCTCCGTCCGAAAATTTCTGATCATCATTCCCCCTCTCCCTCCCTGCTTGTGTCTCTATTCAATTTTGTTGGGTAAAAAAGTCAATTAAAATCTCGTACTCCCTCCCAATGATTCCATCCATTTTAAGCAGAGGAAAAAAGATAATAATGCAAGGCTGCGTTGTTGGAATATGTTTCGTGTGCACTGCACCACACATGATATGAGAGAGAAAGCTCAACATGCAAACATAAACATACACAAACACGTACGGCCTTCGACTATCTGGGTTTATTGTAATGAGTATGTTGAGGGCATGCATACTGAACTTTTTCGAAGTGGAACTTTAAAAAAAACTCTTCTGGAAATGTTTTCCCCTTGTTTTTATATGAAATCAAATCAGAATGAATGTTTCACTTTCACTTGCAGAAGGAGCCCGTTAGGCATTTCGGTCTGTGGAAATAATATTACACCTCATACCAAGTTATATAATTGGATTTTAGGGGTAACCCGAGAAGATAAAAAACCTATTGGGTGAAAGTGACTTGGAATGAAGTCATAAAATTTCTTAGAGGAGAGAGGAAGTGCATGCTCATGACCATGAGCTGCATTTATATTATGATATTTATTCCAGGGGCGGACACAACTCGAATATACATATGGCCTTTGCCAAAATAAAGAGTAGAAAAGGATAGGAGGATGAAATGCAGTCCACAATTTTGTTTCCCCTTTCGTTTTTTCAGATAGAAAAATTTTTCGCTTTGGAATGGAATAGATAGTACCTATATGACTTGCACGTACGAACAGAGTATAACATTTTTCAGTTAGTATCTTGTAATATAGGAAGGAAGATGGTAAAGGGAAATTGAGATAAAATTATCTCTAGGAAAATCTCTGTATTCTCTAGTCTGTAGTATTGGGATTGCACCCTGGTCGGGTGAAAGTATTGAGGAAGGCAATTGTGGAAATGCAAAAGGCGTAAGGAAATACATACGTATTAGTATCCCACCAGCTTCATGAATTGTGAAAGCGTTCATATTACGATAAGCCTGAGTGGTCATGCGTTTCATATGGTCATTACTTTGTAGTAAACTGGTGAAATTGACTGTTGCTAGTTGATAGGAGTGTGTGTGAATGAGCTAGGGCTTAATCTATTAAAACTAAAACCAGCCTGTGGCTGGATAGAGTGGAGGAAGTGGTGTTATAGTACTATAAATAAGATAGTGTAGTGGTGGTAGTCATGTTTTTGGTGTTATGTTTGTTGGTTGTGCAAAAATAATGTCCGATGATCAGCACATCGCCATATATATGGCCAGGGAGAGCCATGAAATAATATGTGCACGTATCATTAGATGCAACACATAAAAATGAAATACAAACGTGTGGACTAGGAGAAAGTATGGATGGACTCATATGGGCATGTTCGCTAGCCAACAAAGATATGAAAAGGAGTCGGCGAGAGTGTGAAAGGTCTGTAGCTTTTGTTTATGGATTGCAGTTTGGTAATAATTTTATGTTATAGTGTAATGGCCCCGGCTCCCGAGGAAAACGCATGCTTCGGAAATTGCTCCAGAGAACACACATTATAGGGCTATGAAATTTGCGCTTGGTTACCTTCATCATGTAATGATCATAATCGTGGTCATGTTTGTGCCAGAGTTTTACTTCATCGAATTGCTTACAAGCAACTTGTAACATAGCGGCTTTCGTATTAAATGCTTTTATCCGTCCAGAGGCCCGTCAGGTTTAAATGTTATATTTTTGGCAAACTATTTATTCGTATGTTTATCTGTATTCATTATTCATGTAGGCATGTATGTACTTTCACACATTTAAAGAATTAATTCGGAATGTCAAATATGGGCTACTTTTCAAATACAACGGGCACTGTGATGAAATGTTAAAGTACCTATTCATACATGAATTTCTTTTAATTAAGGAGAGATTTTCAAAAAACATTCAAATAGGAAACGACACTCCTTTAATTGAAACTTTCTCCAGGAAATGGTGCGGGACCCGCGTCATACTTGATTCGCGACAATGGCTATGCTTAATTTAATATAATACCAGCTTAACGAAATGTCGTCGACATATAAGTAAACATATCGTCTTATTACTTCCTTTTAAGTTCCAAACAGGACCAAAAAGTATTTAGGATTGTAACTCAAAATTGAAATAAATTAACGGGCCACATTTCAAAGGATTCTTTCTTTGATATTTACACACTCTAGTTACATATGTAAGTGCATAAAAACGTGTCCACCATGAACGAAGATACATTTCCGAGCCACGTGCATATTCATGCTGGTAGACAATGAATGAATTACACTACATTATAGCAACTTAATATATAAAGCCTAGCAATTTTCATATCAAGTGTTAATTTTCTTAGGGATGAGTTCACTTGTTAATTTCTTAAAAGTTTAGTTGGAAGGGCTTACCATTATCATCAGAATACTATTTCATCAACACCAACACCAAACATACCTATCTACCCATAGCCACCATCCCACCACCATAATCATCATTATCTGTTACATCATCCATATCATTTATTACAATCTCCTTTGTTCTTCCATGCTCCGTCTGCTTTTCCCAGAAAAGTGTCCAACCAAACATATATAACTTCTATAATCTCTTTAATTACTATTAAGTAAGTGTGAAACTTGAGAGGGAAACAAGACGGAGGAACGGCGAGACAAAGTTTTTTATAAACATACAGCGGATTTTCTCTTTCTCTATGGTACATTTTTTAAAGCTTGCTCTTGTAGTTTTGTATTTTGGATCAAAAGAAAAGTACGACGAAAATAGACACAACTTTATCTGAGGGCATGCTTTCTTGCTGACAGCGGTTATTTACAACCATGTTGTGTTGTGCTCTGCGTCTCAATAACTGTAGTGGAGAGAGTTCCTTCATTAATGTTACATTAGATTAGGTGTACATTACACCAGGAATTATAGTGGATAAAGATGCATACAATAGTACAGCACAGCATTTGAGTCTCACTTTCTCTCGAATATAATGTTGCTAACTATTTCATTCATCTTGGGATCCCATCCATTTTAATCAGTCTGTCTGTACCCAAACAGCACCGACCAGTGTACGTTGTCCTTAACACATTTCTGGTCTAGTTTGTCCTTTCTCCGCTCTATTTTACTTTCCAAGTTCAATGTAAATATAAAGTGTACTGGTCGGAACGGAATTTATTCCGTGCTGGTGATCACAAAAGTGATAAGTTTGGGACGGTCGGGAAGAGGAACTTGGGATGGCATTGTGCATTGTGTGGCACTTGGCACAATTAAATGTAAGATGATAGGAGATCTGCGACTAGTCTATGTACCTACCTACCTACCCAAGTGCTTGCTTGCATAACCCAATCGAAAAGTTCTCAAAAGTGTCCTTCTTTTGACTTATAAGTATAGATGGGATGGATAATATTGGTGAATTTGAAGGGATGGGGGATGTTTGATGATGGAAAAGAGAAAGTCAAATAGAAGGATAAATGGGACAGTCCATATAAGGTCTTCTTTGCCAATAGTCGATTGTTAGATATAGCTGTAACTTTTTACTATCCCCAAATGGAGAATTATGTATTGTAGAAAATTATAAGTCTTTGATTTATTGTCATACTCACACTACTCGAGAGTGTCATTTCGCTTAGGTAGTTGAGCAAACACTTGCCGAAAGTAGGTAGATACTAGAACCAGATACTATGCATGTATTTTATTTACACCCTCGTCCCACATTTGTCGTAACAGGGACAATTTTGCGATATCCCCGAAACGGTTCAGACTGCATGTCTGGAATTTTGCACACTTAATCTACAATATATTTAATGACTATGTACCAATTTTGGTGGATTCATATGACCGCACACCAGACTTACACAGGTTTTTGTGAAAAATGCAAAAATTTTGCTGTCCCATAATTGTCGTAACACAGGACTCTTTCGAAGATTTTGAACTCTTGTTATGCAACTTTGGGTTAAAAAGCAGCCTGAACAAGCAAGTTTGGGACGCTCTATTTACTGGAAAAGTCAGTTCAAAAAAATATCAATAGAGATTGGAGATATGAATAGAGTCGAAAATGCCTTAGGGTATATGGAAAATACTGAAAATATGCAAATTAAGGCCGGTAACTTTTATTTGCATCATGATACATGTCCCAAATTTTCATATTTTCTAGGTTATATATTGCATTATCAAAATAATTAACAATTAGGGTGATTGGTACAAATCTTAGTTCAGAGCAAAGAGAATTATACGGGTATATGCACAGTTTACCGTTGTTTTACCGTTATTGTAACGCAAAATGCATATACCCGTATAATTCTCTTTGCTCTGAACAAAGATTTGTACCAACCACCCTAATTGTTAATTATTTTGATAATGCAATATAAAACCTTGGAAATATGCAAATTTGGGACATGTATCATGATGCAAATAAAAGTTACCGGCCTTAATTTGCATATTTTCAGTATTTTCCATATACCCTAAGGCATTTTCGACCCCATTCATATCTC
>JAQIXQ010000024.1:0-98211 GCA_034700485.1 Pseudosinella alba
TCGCTCGGACAGACGTCCACACGGACACACAGAGTGACAAGGCATTCTTAATAACTTGCTAAGGAGCAAGTTAATAAGTCTTGTTTACTCACTTATACATATTTTGTGCAAAGAAAAGTGATATAATTTACCTTTTAATTAATGAATCTAATGAATCTTCAATCCCAGACTTAACTTTGGTAAATACTCACTGTATGTTATTAATTAAACCTAACCAACATACTATAAAAACTAACTTTAACTTGTTTAACTTGGCTTTTGGCTAATCGTAAGTCACCGGAGATTAAAATAATTCAATTTTCTTTTTTCTATCATACAGCAGCGGAGTTAATTCCCAATTCAGTTCCCATCATGGAGGGGCAAGGCGACGCCAAGAGTGGAGACCAGGGTTCTGGAATGCGAAATGCCTCTCCACCGTCATCTCAGCCGGAACCGGAAGTTCAACAGCTCCAACCAGGGGGTCCGTGGATACCCCCCAGCATCTTGAGACGAAAGGGGAAGCGGAATCTGCTCCATGACACAATCATCGATTTGATCGTCAAGAAGGCCCTTTCCCTCCTGAACAAGATCACCCCCACCAGTTTTGACAAGCTGGCCCCCAAGTTCCTGACCCTCCCCATGAGGGACGATGACGAGCGGATTGTTCGTGTCTTCACCGTTCTGTTCGAGAAGGTCGTCAATGAACCTCTGTACAACCCAACCTATGTCAAACTTTTCTGGGTTGCCAGCCAGACGGAAGCGCCCGAGATCTTCAGGAAGGTTCGAAAAGTGGTCATGGACCGATGTCAGAAGGAATTTCAAGAAAGAGATGCATTCCAAGAGGAGGTGAAGGTGGTGGAGCAGAAGCTGGCGGAGAAGGCGGGATCGGGATCAGCGAACCAAACAATTCTGAAGGAGCTGAGCTTGGAACTAGAAGACCTGAAATACTTGGGAAGACAAAGGTCACTATGCAACATCCGGCTGTTGGGCCAGCTCTACAAGATGCAAATGCTCACCCCCAAAATCATCGTGGAGGTGGTCCACACACTGCTGGTCCCTCCGGGAGATGACGGCCTGGACCTGGAGTACCTTTGCCTCTTGCTAAGGCTGGTGGGACAGAGGCTGGATGCACATCTGCAAGCTTTGCAGCAGGTGGCAACCGTTCATGGGAAGGGTCAAAAGTGGACCTTTGTTCCGGAGCCGAATTGGATGACCAATATTTTCTCCATACTGGAGTCGCTCTCCCAATCCGGGGAGCATCCCCTCCGGATCCGGTTCAATTTGATGGACCTGGTGGAACTACGCCAAAATGGCTGGAGGCCGAGAGGAGGGATTGAGGGTCCCGGTCTGGACGTAATTGATGGGGTCGTCAATACTTCGATCACAACGGGTAGGAAGAAGAAGAAGAAGCGTGGGGGAGGTCGAAAGAAATCCCCAGAGGAGCTGTTAGCCACCAAAATCAAGGAGGCAGCCGGGACTTTACTGGCACTCACCCAACAACGCAAGCAGACTAAGAAGGTTGAGGGCGACAAATTGAAGCTAATTAAGAAGATTCAGGAATGTGCAGAAAAAATGGAGGCCATGCAGGAGGAGGAGGGGGCAAATGATAGTGCTCATGAGGATGAAATTCAAGAAGGAAAGGAATAATCTCTAAATTACTTCCTCTTGTCATCTCTAATTTTTTTTAAAATAATTACTTACATCCCACCATGATGAATTCATCTATAGTTTTTACAATTAACTCAATTATAACTATGATTTATAATTTACAACAGAATTAACTTTAAAATACCTTCTTAGTGACGACACATTTAGTAGGATCAGCTTTGTTCAATGATAAGACGAAATAATATAATATTACTAACATTTAAGATAAGCTATAATTATAATGAATTTTATACTTTTTTTTTCTACTGTTCTAATCAAATGACTTTTTTTATTTGTTGTGTTGTGCGTGGACATTCAATGGATATTCTTGTTATTCAAAACCTGGTGAAAGTTTAAATAAATTTTACATTATAAAATGCTCTCTCTCATGTTTAATCTCTCACGTTTACTTAATTTTAAGATCATTTAATTACACGATATTGCTCTTGTCGGAGAAAGGGGAAAGCAGGTGAAAGTTGGGAGAAAGTAGTAAAAAACTGCATTAGATAAGAATAGGAAACATTTTGGGGCACTGTGAGAATTCCTCTTCGTTTTCACTTTGACCTGACACTTGCATAGCCGCACTTTCTTTCTACTTTCTCTTCTCGTTCAATCATAAAACCATCTCATGTCATGTCATAGTGGGCGGACGGAACCTAAACAGCTGATGACACCCAGATCATATCATCCAATCGCTCAATCTCACTTCAATCAAAAGTCCACAACATTCAAAACAAAAAGTTTCTTTTTTGTTTGCTTCTTTCATCTTTGCTTATTCCTCAAAAAAGTCAAATAATTGATTTTGAAGAGAAGAGATTTGAAGGGAGGATCATTTAACGAATTAGCTAATTGGGATGAAGTTTTTTTTTTAATTAGCGGTTTGTAGTTATCGTCCCCCGTCCGAGTCTGATTGATGGTAGGTGACCTTTTAACCTGAGTTTAAACTTGTTGCGTCCGGCCTACTAAAATTGAATCCAGAGTCCAGGTAAAATATAATTTTTGGTTCATGATTAGTTTCATGATCAGTTTATTATTGTAATTGTCTTCATCTTCTTGTTTTGCTGTGACCTGTGACGGCGAGGGCGAGGTCAATACGGGTCATATCCAGATCAGTTACTGTGTAGCTGTATAACTTATTTAATACTTTTTAATTTTTATAATTATTTCAGAGTACCAGACCAGCCAATTAATTGCTTCCCTTTGTCAACGCCAGTCCAGTCAGCGCTCATCAGATCAGCTGTGGTTAAATGAATTGCAGTTAACTTAATTACGATACGATTACCGGCTCGTTGAGTTTAAACTGGGGAAAGGTAGAAAGGTAAGATAAAAACATATTATTTTAGTAATTGTAGTTACTTAATTACCTAATTTGTAATTAAATTCGATCGTCCAAAAACAACTATAAATAAAAAGGCCGGCTAAAATTAATGAATGTCATTTTTCTTTATTTTTTTAAATACAGGATCGTTAAATCGGTATGTTATCATCATTAACTCCGCCAAAAATGGATAAAGCACCCACGCCAGAGCCCGTGCCCAGTACTGCTGAAGGACCTGCGGATCAGGGTCAAGACCTGACCCTTGAAAAATCCGGGACCTTCCGTGTTCGTGTGAAGCGAGTGAAGCCCAAGCGTCCTAAACCGGGAGTCTCCCTTCATAAAGCAAAGAAGCCGTGGACCCCACCGAGTATTTTGAAACGGAAGGGGGGAAACAATGTTGGGGTTGGGGGGTCTGGCTCTGGGGACTCGGTTCCGGTTTCTACTGTCAAGAAATCCCGTGCAATATTGAACAAGATCACCCCCACCAGCTTCGACCAGCTGCTCTCAGAATTCTTGGCTCTTTCACTGGAGACCAATGAGGAGATCCGTGGGGTCATCAAGGTTTTGGTTGGGAAGGCCATCAACGAACCATCCTACTCTGAAATGTATGTCAGGATGGTGGAGAAGATCTGTGAGGCTTCCTCAATTTCTGTCAAGTTCCGGAAGCTGCTTCTCGACCAATGCCGGAAGGAATTTTTGAACCGGAATGGCTACCAAAAGAAACTGGAAGCTGTGAAGAAGAGGTTGGCCGCGGCAACGGATGATAAGATTCGCCAAGGGCTGGAGTCAGATTTTGAAGATATCAAATATTTGGGAAGGATCAGGTCCCTGGGTACTTTGAGGTTCCTGGGGGAGCTGTATAAGAAGCAGTTCTTGTCATTAAATGTCATGGTGGTTGACCTCGTCCAAGTACTCCTGCTACCCTTGGGGGAGGACGAGTTGGAGCTGGAGCGTCTCTGCGTGTTGCTAACGACCATCGGGGGCCAGTTGGATTTGGAAATCAAGAGTTTCAAGGAACGGGCTTCACTCTGGGAGCAGACCAGGCTTCTTCCGGAGTCGAGCTGGGTGGACAAAATCTTTTCCAAGCTGGAGGCCCTTTCGAAGGACGAGAAGCTTTCATTCCGAATGCGGTTCAAAATTGTGGATCTGGTGGAACTGCGCCAAGCTGACTGGAAACCGAGAAGGGTGATTCCCAGCCCGAAAACAATTGAAGAAATCAGAGCGGAAGCGAAGAGTCAGTCACTTTTCAAGTTCGGAAGTCGCCCTAATAAAACCTCAACCTCTCTACCAGCCAAGTTGAAGCATGATAAGAAGATTAAGAGTGGGAAACCGAAACCGGAACCGAAGTCATTGGCCACCGCAATTAAGCGGGCATCTCAATCCTTGTTTGCATTCACCCAGCAGGAAAGTGAGGCTCTCAAGGACTCCAAACTACAGTTACTCAAGCGCATTCGGGAGTGTGCAGCGAAGATGGAGTCCATATTGGTGGATAAGGAAAATCAGTAAATATGTCAGTCATCTAGTCACCTCACCTCGTCCTTTTCCTACTTGCATAATTTGTGCTTGATTTTAAGTTTCCGTTTACCGTGTTTAAAACCGGATTGTTATATTCCTATTGTCATAAGAAAAAGTATTTATACTAGTACTGATGTAATATAATTTATTCCTAAAATAATATTTATTTAAAATAATTAAAATGAATTACTTATAATTATAAACTATAATTATTGTTGTGGCTACCTGCCTGTTGTCTATGCCGTATTTCCCAGAAAAATAATAAAATGCGATTTTGTTTATGATATAATATAATGTTTAAAATATTGGTCTCTCTTCTGAATTGTATCCGGTTTTTAAAGAACGAAACTAGCATGAAGCATAGGAATATCATTGTAAATTAATTAATTACTATAGACTATATAAGCAATCTATACTTACTTAATTTCGACTTGATATGACCTATTTTGTATGAGGAGTGAAGAATTGTGAGCTTCATCGGGAATTTTTAGTAGATCGATGCAGTCGTAGTTGGGGGGCAGTTTGAGAATGTATAAGATTTCCTGAAAATTATTCTAGCTAGTATATGGCTATAAATTATAGCCTAGATAATATATGGCGGTGACGGATAGCTTGAAATGTATTTCTAATAATGCTCTACCATTTGATTTTTAATTACTCCTCCGAACTGCATACTTATGTCTATTGCTACAAATATGATTAATAAATAATTTTTCTCAGTTTCAGTCTCTGCCAGGCCATGTCAATTTTGGAAATGTCTGAAGGAAAAAAGTCTCATAATTTGTTCTTGTGGTTTCATATAGCTTGTAGGTAGATAGAATGGAGATATTTAAGAATAAGTATTGGACATAGATATCAAGATCAGGGATATCAATAAATTTTAAGAATGCGACGGGCTTCCTATATATCTTCATATTATTATAAGACAATTAATCGTATATAAATCAATATATTCATTTAAATGAAAAGGACTTATTTTATGACTGAGGAATTGCACACGTGTCATTTCGTTGCATTGCACATTGTGGTCGGTAACTTTTGGCAATGAACAATGAAAATGTTACGCACATTAGCAAGTTTGTAGGCTAGTCAGCAAAAATACCATTTACATACTCAAATATTGTAAGGAAACTGCTAAAATCCAGTTTCCATTTCCATCCCAAAACATTTATATAAAACGAGTAAGCAAAGCATATCATTTTCACTGATCTAATGACCAATTGCAAGGCAACTTAATCCCTGTTTATCAAGCGAGTTTAAAATTCTTTATAATAATGGGTATGTCCAGAAGCCCGACCGGGGCACGCCGACCCTCATCCCCAACCCCATCCTCCGCTTCGGAATCTGGGCAAACGGCAGCTCAGCCGAGAGGTAACGTTAAACTAATTTTAGTTGTCATTAAAAATGCGGACATATTTAAAATTTAAATAACCTATTTTAAAGTGAGTAATTTTATTTTTTGTTAGCTGCGGCAGTGCCATTGGGAACCAGTCCCACCTCCGCCGTATGCCCCCACTGCCATTCCGGAATTCAGACCAGCACAGAAGCCCGACCCAAACGTAAAGCCTACATTTCGGGGGCCCTGTTGGCAGCGGTGGGATGCATTTGGGGGTGTTGTCTCATCCCCTGCTACATGGATGAATGTCTGGATGTGGAGCATACCTGTCCTAAATGCGAGGGACATGTAGGAAAATTTAAGCGATAGGAGATGGTATTAAGGATTTTAGTATGGGAGCCACCTTACATCTTAAGCACTTTTATACTTTCCATTACTGTTCAATACTAAAAAATGCATCATTAATCTCTCATAACTTCGAGTACTATCTATAAAATCATAATTTATCCTCATCGGATCAGATAGAATTGCTTAAATGTAAAAGACACATTTGTAGAAAGCAGCATAATTTATTGTAAGGAATAGTATGATATAGTAATATGGCAAAGCAGCAGGATTGGATTGTGAGTCCCTTGTAAGTTATAAGTTGTAACTGGAGAATCCTTATCTATTTTTTACCTTCACATAAGTAATTAGCATATTTTTTTTATCAAACTTTGAGCAGTTCATGATGATATTGATATTGGAGTATTGTGTGAGAAATGAAGAAGATTTGTTCCATGCGCGCATGCTCAATAAAATAAATGTACTTACCTAATCATAACCCTATCCTAAGTTGCTCTCTGGGGGAAGCTTTTGCTGTGATGTTGATCCTGAAGAAACGTTTCGTTTTAGGCATAGCTTCCATTTCCACCCAGTATATAATCAATACCATGCGCATGTAGATAATGAAATCGGGGAAAAATTGGAAGATTGATTTTATTTGATAAGGAGTATAAGATATGGATTGAAGATAAAAGATAAGATTTTATTTCATCTCTCATTTCAACCCTCCATCTCATCGCGTCTCCCGCATCATCAAACATTTCAAATTTCTTATACTACCTACCTATAAGTAAGGGCAAACGACATTCACTCTCATCCATGCAAAGAAAAAAAGACGAATGAATCCAGGTATTGGCTTCGGGTATAATGCAGCATAAGCATAAAAGTATAAGTAAACTATGTATACCCACAAACATCATTCCGAACCCAGATCTAGTAGAATTTGAAGCAAGTACCTCTTTATCTTACCTTCATTTGCATTTCACTTCCTGTGAAGACTGAAGACCCTTCCAACTTCCCATATTCCCATCCATATCGCATCCACACCCAAGCCAATTCCGTGTAGGTTTTTACAAAGCTATAACCTAAGCATCATCCAAACCCACTCACTCCACTCCACCACTGGATACCGAGATCAAGTCCGAACATATCATTTCGTATTTGTTCTTTGTTCTGGGTCCTTCAATCATATGAAGATGAAAATGCTTGTCCGAGGGAGAATATGTTTTAGTTCGTTCGTTTCAGGTACCTACTCATTTTTAGGAAATATTTGGGAATAAGTCACGTACGCATCTTAGAATCAAGCTTTTAACTTGTATTCTACAAATTTGATATAAAAATCTTCAGAAAAAAATCTTTCCAAAAGAAAGGACGCTTCATTTTGCCTTCAGTCTTCGCCCTGGTCACACCAAGCCAAGCCAAGCCAAGCCAACTTTTAGTTCAGTCTCAGTCAGTTTGAGTTCGGATTCAGAACCAATCTTAGTCTCTTCGTCCGATCGAGCATTTTTAAAGCTCTTTAAATCCTTGTCCTTTCCAAAAAAGACTTCAACCGTTAAGAATTAAATTAATTTAAAACCTTCGCCTTTAATCATCGTTATCCTTGTGGCAAGTAAAAAGTAAACCAATTGTTCCTCCGAGTTGAAGGTAATTAATAATTAAGCAAGAAATTATATTAAATAACTTATATTTAACTTAATATTTATTCGAAGGCACACGCGTTGATGAAGAATTCATTTTTTTAAATGGTTAATTATAAGTATTTAATTTTTAAATCTGTTTTTAGGAAAATGTCCGGGGACAATCCGAACACCAGCCTGTCCTCCATTATTGGAGCTGGAGGGTTCACCGCCACTGGAGGGGGAGGGGGAGCTAGACCTAGAGCCCAAGCACCTTCCTCATTCGCTCTTCAGGGCCAGGGAGGACTCCCCCCTATCAACTTCAATTCCACTTTTGGGTCGACTCTCGTCATGTTCCCCAAACCGGGCACTTACACCTTCAACATGAAGTGCAAGGATTGTGGGAGGACAGGATCCACCCCTTTGATCATGTAAGTTAAATATTATATATTAAGCCATGTTTATGGTCATTTTATTTTTTTGTAACTGAAAAAAATAGTTAATTATACTGATTATCATGAGCACTAATTAATGTGGCTTATTTGTTGTTTGTATTTTCCTGTGCAGGCCGGGTGGAGGCCCCATGGAATTTGAGCAGCCGCAGCCTCACGGATCTGGAACATCGGCACCACGAGCTCAAGCTCCGAAGAGGGCCCCCCGCGCTGGACCGGGACCGAGGAGCAAGAAGGAGCAGCAGCCGCAGCCACAACCCTAATTATTCCATTATTCCTTTAATTCTGCATTAATTTTATCATGATGTGTAATTACAAAATTAATGTGGTCCTTATTACAAGTTTTGGATACGGGAGTAATTTTTTGAAAGTTATTTGTTCTAAATAAACTTCACTGGAATTTATAATATAATTATAAAATGAAGTGTTTGGGCTGGTTAAATTATTTCCTCTCTAGCTATTAGTCGATAACAGTTAAGTTATAGTTAATTAAGATTTAATATGATATTTGAAAGAGTTCCGATCAGAAATATGTAAGCCATTCCCATAATTAAATGAGACGAGATATATAATTAGGTAGCATTTTAATTATCTTTAATGATTTTAAATACCAAACTAGGATTCTAGAAAACCAAATTAACAATCAGTCATATTTAATTAATACTTTGGTGAGGTCAACCCCGATAAGGGTTTGAATATGGTCCATATGCAGTAAGCAAAGTGGATCTGCCAGGTAGAGCTCCCCGCAAGATGCCTAGTTCTTCTGGCAGTACGAGTATTAGAAATAGTTTAGCATAATTGCATTCACATGATTTTCTTTAGAGAGGTCATGTCATCAGTCACACAACTCAAACTGACGAAATGACGAAATTGTCAATGAAGTCAAGGCAGTTCTATCCACTGCAGTAAAGCATTCAGAGGCAAGTCTTTCGATACTTATTTTTAAAAAGATCATTTTTGCACCTCGACGGTCGAGGCTCGGACCTGACCTTTACCAATCCCCGGCAGTAATTAAGTATCCTGTCAACTCTTCTGTGAACTAACAACTAGCTTCGTATCCACATCGCATTGTATGAGTTTCAGAATCCCTAAAGATCCTAATGATGATGATGGTCATGAGATTGTGCATGTTGCAAAGTCTGTTAAGGGTGAAGGGATAGAATAATTTAGAAAAAAGTTAATTATTTGTGCATATGGCAAAGCAAACTAAATGACGAAAACATAACATGTAACATAACATACGCACGCTAGTTTTCATAGCTTTTTTGTGGCAATTAGAAAAATAGACAAAGGCTAAAGGCATTCTTCCCATTCCTGTAAGAAGCGAAAGCTCACATCTCCCAAATCCTCCGGCGGCAAACAAGCAGCCACAATAAAGAGCTAAAAATGATAAAGTAAAAAGTAAACACGGTCGGGGTGCACGCACGTTGTCTTGTCACTTTTTTTCTGATCACTTTTCTCGACAATTTTTTTATCCAACAAAAAAGTAAAGTAAAATTAAAAAGTAATTGGTGATTTGTAGATTTTAATTAGTGATTAGAATAGAACTGAAGTGGATCAGGTGTCAGGTGACCAGGAGGCCAGGCCAGGCTCCCCTCTCTAATTAAAGTTGAAAGTTGCAGCCTTATCAGTATCAGTGAAATGGGCTTGGAGCAGGAGTCATTTTCGGGGGAAGAGTAAGTGATTAAATTATTCATTATTGTTAGCCATTTCCAAAATTAACCATTGTTTAGTTAAAAGTTAATTAAGGAAGGGCAGCTGATTCGCTTTTGATATGATATGGGATTGATTGATGAACCGGGATTAATTTGACAATTTGACAAGGAGGTTAATTAACGGTATTAATTATAATTAACTCGTAGCCACGCCAAGAAGCGGAAGAAAAAGAAGTCCAAGCATCATCATGACACGGACACGGAGGAAGTGGCGCAGGATACGGATGTCGTAATCGTGGAAGAGTCAGAGTTGGAGGGCCTTTCCAACCCCTCCAAGAAGAAGATGAGAAAGAGGAGGTCGAAAGAAGCAGAGGAAGTTGAGGAAGACAGGCCAAGAAGTAAAAGAAAGACAACTCCAACCCCCGCCCACATCGCGTCTTCTAAAAAAGTTGCCCCGGCCCCACCAAAGAATAAGGAACCGAAAACGCCCGAGAAGAAGAAGACGGTTGTCACGATCAGGAAGGGATTGCCGGCCGCCAGTACCTCGAAAGTTCCAAACAGTGCCCTTGGATTGGCTGGAAGAAATGGCATGGGAGTGTCAGAGAAGAAGATTACGGCAAATGGCAAGTCTCTGCCTATTTCCCGTAAAGCTACTGTAAACAAAACCTGGAGCACATTGACATCGGACGCGTTGGTGAGACCTTCGACGGCTCCGACCTCTTCAGGCGGGGCAACTGTTGACACGGAGGAGAGGACAGCGCGTACTGGAATGCAGATCGTAGCCACCATGTCCATGGAGGATATCGAGGAGCTTCTAAGGAAGATCGACTTGCAGTGCCCGGTCATTGACTCCAAAAAGGAAAGGCAAAGGGAGGGGCAGATCAACTGGGGGGAGGTCGCATTCTCAAACTATGACCCTGTTCAATGCAAGTCCGCGTGGTCCTACCTAAGGGCTCAGGCCAGAACAGTTAGGATCTTGCACGAGGTGGTTGATGAGATCAGGATAAACTTGAAGGTTGATTACAGGACGTTTATGAAAAAGGTTATAGAATCCTCCCCCGGGTACCCCAAACATCCCTGTGCTTCGGATGGCTTTCAATTCTTCTGTAAGCAACTTTGGAATACATACACGATTCTGCAGGCCAAGATGAATGCAAAACGAGAAAACTTTTTTAAAGTAAGTCAGTTCTTTAAATCCACCCATATGATATAAATAACTCTTTACTTAAAACTTTGCATCTCGTATTTTATCACATTTAATTTAATTGCTCCTTAATCCTTATCTGGGTAATTATAGTTTAAAACAAAATGCTTTGACGAGTGGCGAGAGATGGCAGACGAAGAGAAGGAGAAATACCAAAAGAAAGTCAAAGTACTAACGGAGGAGCATAAGTTGAAAGTCCAGGAGTATTACGCCAAGTTCCCAGGGTTTGCACCATTTGCACCGAGGACGGACAGCTTGCTGGATAAGGATGGAAACCCTGAACAGAAGAAGCCCAAGCCATTGACGGGGGCGAAGAGAAGAGAAGCGTTGAAAGTCTCCAATGAGTTATGCAAGGATGCACCAAAGCCACCTTTTCTACCATTACAGGTGACACAGACAGACACACCAGGAATTTGCTATTATTTAGTATTAACGTTCGCTGATTTTTTAAAACATTTTATTGTATTGAAATCCATTTATTGTCATTCTTACAGTTATTTGTGAATTCCAAATTGAATCGCCTTGATCCTCCGCCAACTCTTCAAGAGCTTCCAGACCTGAAAAGTCACTATGTGGGAAAATGGAAGGACCTAGCAGAGTCCAAGAAACTGAAATGGATCAAGAGTTGTGTTAACAAGTCAGAACAATATTTGGAACAAGTTGAAGAGTACAAAAAAGATCATCCCTTGTATCTACTTCCAAAGGAATTCAAAATATCCAGATTGATTTCAAGAGATGAATTTAATATATGGGCTAAAGCGCATGGTGAACCCCGCAAGCCATATCGCCAATCTTTTGAGATTTTCCTGGACGAATTTCGAAGTAGCGGGGAAGTCGAAGGTGACGAAGACGAGATTGTAAAACGAGCTCAAACTAAATGGGAAGCGTTAGATTGGTATCATCAAGATTTATACAAGATGAAACTGAAAATGCAGCAAATGACTTTCAAAAAGGAATTTCAAGCATACTACAGTAATGTCCCGGTCGTGTTAAGAGCGTATGCAATCGAGCATGTTCCAAAAACATATGGAAGGATCATCGAAGAAAATGTCGTTAAGGGCCCATTAGTTCTTGCTGATGAAGAACCAGTGGGTGCAAGTTGTAAAGATGAATGTATAGGTAGGTAATAATCACTTAACGACTTAACCAAAATCTAAATATTTATTTTTTTGGTAATGATAATGATTTTAACGATTTGATTCACACATAAATTACATCACTATGTTGAATTTCTGTATGCAATTTTTCAGATATCGGTAAGCCAAGAAGTGAGAAAAGAAAGCGAAACGTGTCAACTAATGATGATGCCAGTCAAGAGGAGAATTTGGAAGGTGATGGAGGCTCCCCGAAGAAGAAAAAGAAGAAGCGAAAGAAAAATGAAAAGGGTGAACTAGAAGACCCTTTAGCAACAACAAACTCTGACGAAACCGAACCTTCCATAGGAATGCCATTGTATATGGTGGACCTTACTGAAAATGTTCGAAAGAAATACAAAACAGTTTATAGTCCTGGGAAAAAAAAGGTAACGCAGCCTAAGAAATGAAATAACAACAACTATCGTCTTGTGATAACACTCGTTTCAAGAGCTTTTGATTTGAAAGGCGTTGTTGGTCACGTTAGGTGTCTCGTAAGTTTAGTAGATACTCAGTCAGCAATTTTTGTAAATTAAATTTTTGTACTTTTATGTACTGACTGTTAATTTAAATGTTAGAGTTGATAGATGATATTTGGACCTAAGTACTGTAAGCCATAATTAGAAAGGTCCTAAGTTCTTTGGACCTGAAAATATTGTGAAGTAAATTTTTACTATTTTTTTTTCCTTTGACTTGACTGTATGTATTTATTTAGTTTATATGTATTAATTTGAGGATACGTGATGAATATTATAATTATATAATGATAAATTACGAAATGTTCGATCGATACTATACGAGTGAAGAAGATCCTCCAAATTAATAATATTTTGCTCCTGTTGGTTAGTTTTTCTTATTCACTCAATAACTTTAACTATTAGTTATCTATATGTGTATTAAGCTCTAAGCTTAAGCTAGAAAAATATATTTTGAAGCTAAACTTTTTAAATTGTTTTTTTGCCTACGATTTATTATTTTGGAGATTTCTGAGTCAGCATGTAAATATGTTCTGTTTGTTCTACAAAGATACCTGAAGTGGTTCGGCGTATTATTTCTTAAATGTAGTAACTTTGTATTATATACTGAATATATAAATTATATTTTTAATCATTTTAGCTATGTTAGGCTAGCCCATGCGAGGTATCTTTGATGAACGGCAGTTTTATCGACGATTTACTCCATATTACTACTATGCTAAATACGTCACTGGCGAAGAATGCTCCGGACATGTGGCATCATACGAACCGCTGCTAAAATTGTAGAATCATTTTAACCGTCTTGACAAACAAAAGCAGGTACGAATCAGATTTACCTTCTCCGGAATTGTTTCCTGTGGAATCCACAATAGAAGACGAATATGAACAGGATCCATACAGTTCAATGTGTTTGGGATATCAGTTTACTGCCGAAGAAACAGATTAGTTCAACTTTCCCAATTGATAAAAATGTGATATTAACTTTTATACAATGAAATGTTGATATTGACATAGTACACTCTCAACTTACAATTAGGTTTTATAGTTTTATTTATAATTTGTCGCATCGGTTTCTTATGTTACCATTGTGTGATTTTTCAGAAATACTGTTGAACTTAAGTTTAATATAGAAGGTAAAAATGTGGTATGTACTCCTCGAATGTATAGAGAGTAAATTATTTTTTCAGACTTTCTGTCTAATTATTATTGTAATTATAACTTATTTTTCTCATTTCATTGATTGCGTTGCAAAGTCACATCTGTCTGTCGTGTCAAGGATAGCTCAATACATGAAACTAAATCTTTTTAAACTACAACTAATGGCTACTTTAAGAAACGATGAAAATGGTTGCTAATACACTTGCACTATTTTCTCTTTGACTGGCTAAATAAACTTAATCGGTCAATTATAGTTCAGTTGGCTAATTTAGAGTTAATATGATATTTTCAATATTAATGAGTTGGGACTTGCGAGAAGAAATAAGCCTTTTCCATAATTAAATTAGATGAAATATTATTTAGCTAGCATTTTAAATTTCTTTAATGATTTAAAACACCAAACTAGGATTAGACAGAAAACCCATTTAGCAATAAGTCATATTTAATTAATACTTTGTTTTCGGACGCTTCTCCATCCAAGCCTTGATTTTTGGGTGGTTAAGAACAGCCTCCGTCACATTCTTCAAGTTTGGGTATCCCTCCGTGAGGTCAACCCCAATAAGGATTTGAATATGGTCCATGCAATAAGCCAGATGAATATCCGCAAGGGAAGTAGAGCTCCCCGCAAGATGCTTCCCCCCGTTGGCCTTGGCAATGGACTCGAAGACGTCCCAGAACTTGACCTTGCTGGTCTGGATGGCTTCCTTCATTTTCTCTTCCTTGTTGGGAGCCATGAATGCGGGATAGAAACCTAAAGTAAATGAAATAAAGCATACAGTTACTTCATCCGCGTTCGTAACAATTTGTGCAATTTTAATATTAAAAATAACTAACAAGTAAACAGGAAGTCTTTGATCGCGTCCATATACTCATCAGCAAGTGCTGCGTGGTATGGATCCTCCGGGATGAGATTGAACTTCCTTCCAAAGTAGCGCATGATTGCACCCGACTGGGTCAAGGACTTCCCCTCAAACTCTGCGACTGGGACTGTGCCCCAGCGACCCTCTGAAATTGACAATGGATAATGAATTACCTAAACAATTTAATTCGAAGCGAAAGTGTAAACTGGAATCCTTGTCCAGAGATGCATGATCAATTTGAGTTTTAGTCCCATTTTAATTCTTACTTGCTTTAATGTCATCAGGGAGCGTTGGAGGGAACTTGTTGTAGGGAACACGAATGTCTTCCCAGTCAGCCCCACCATACGACAAAACCATTCGGATGGGCTCCCCGATCCCACGCCCGTCAAAGTAGTAGAGTTTCACAGACATGATTTTTTAGAGTGAACGAAAATAAGGAAGTAAAATTTATTTATCAGGGAAAATAATAGGATTTAATAAAATGTAAGAGGATAACTTTGTGATCTTATGTCCCGTCCTAACACAAGCACATTTAAGACTGATTGATTACAGGATAACTTAATTATGAAAATATATTTCGAGTATGTAACTGAAGCGCTGATTGACTGAGATGATGGACACAATCCAGAACAAAATATGACATTCACCCTGCTCAGTGCAAGTTCATAGAGGACAAATAAATGTATAATCATATCATAACCATTCATCCTTTTGGATTTTGATGGTGTTGCATAACAATTATGAAGCAAAAAAGAGGATTCCATAACACGTTTATTTGCTCTTCGTCAGGATTACATAATAGATATACTTGATGTTTAGCTATTATATAATACTGACGACGAGTGATGTGCATATTGTGCATACCTACTTCGGCTTGCCATATTGAAGCTATGTGCGTGCGCGACAGACACAATTATGGACGATGGCCAGTTTCAGAGATTGGAAATGGAGAAAAAATTTAAGGCAGGAAACAATGATTATGATCGCATCACATCACATCACATCACTATCACTATCAAGCATCATTTTGGGAATAATTTTTTATCCTATCATGGTTGACCAGTATCATAGCCTCCACACTGTGCACTGGCTAAACTTGTTCGTCAAGGTCATCAATCACCATACCATATTCACCACAATCATCATAGAGATACTAGGCAAATGTTATATCTATGTGCTATATTTTCAACATTGTTTTCGTATGCATCAATTCATACAAGCAGGTGCTGGGACTGGGAGTTGAACGTTTTTCAACATAGACATAGAGACCCACATTGCATATCGGCATCAAATAAACTTTGGACAAAAACAAGTTCCATGAAAAATATCTTCTCATAGCAAATGACCTATTTGAAAAAAGCAAATAATTAAATGTCAAATTAACTACAGCCAGTTTTTATTATAACACATAGCGTATTCAAATTTTAAATACATAGATAAGCTACTTAACTTTCTTAGCTCTATTGATACTGTAAATCGTCATCAAACGGGTAACTTTGCAATAATGTATAAATAACGAGATTTTTTTATTGAGTATTATTTTTAAAAAATAAATAATCTTGCCAACTTGCTGAGTTCATGACATTATACCACCAAACTGGGAACAGTATTCATGATAATAATAGCTCATAAATTATTAATTTTATGAACTGCCTTATATACTCTGTATTTTTTGTCCTAATTTACTTCGTCGATGTATTTGCAGATAGGGTAGAAAATGAAATTTTTGGCGACAGTTCAGCAACAGCTACATATATGCATGTGTTTACACAATAAGCAAATAAATGCTCTTTCTTGCACTCAAATTAAATAAATGAGTAAGATGAGAATTATCCTTAAATGGTGCATGAAGAATTGAAGAACCAGCTCACCGGTATTGGCAGCATCTCCCCTCTCATTCATCATTGGAGAAAATGAAATGTCGCATTGGCGTATACTCATCTTGACTGACGTCTCCAGTTTTCTTGATAGCTCTACTTTCTCCATGTCATTCTTTTAAGAAATATGCATACACAGTTTCCTCCATGAAGCATTACTAAAACAAAGTCATCTTCGCAGAAGGTGAGTGAATCAGAATGCAGTAGTGCTAGCAAACCATCATGTGCATTATGTCAGTTTCTACTTTTAGCATTTGCCTCCAGGAAGAATAGATAAAATATTTTAAAACCGATTATGTCAGATTTTACCAAGCAAATCCTTCCAGGTTCTGGTCCACTGGAGAGGAATAAGGGGGATTCCAGTGGGTGAGAATCTTCTAAATATTACCTCTAAGTACTCGTTAAATTTAGAAAAAAATAATAAGGTTTAATATTTAGAAACATAACCTGATTATAAATTCTTTCTTAAGATCTCTATGTCCAATTATAATACCAAGTGACGACGATGAAGATTCACTTCCGCCAAAAATACTCATCCCGGGGAATGCCAACTTTGAGCCCATCCCGCACAATCATAGAGATTGTGAACGAATTATAATTAATGTAAGAGCGCCTCCAATAATGGCATAAGTCATTAAGTAATTACTGCGGGGAAAATGTTTTATTAACCATTTCTGGCTATTCCAAGGTGGGCGGATTAGTTTACGAGACGCAGCTCCGAACCCTCAACCAATTTCCCGACACCTTGCTTGGGGATCCATCCCGACGACTTCGCTACTTTGACCCAGCCAAGAATGAATACTTTTTCGATCGAAATAGAGCCAGTTTTGATGCCATCCTGTACTACTACCAAAGTGGGGGAAGGCTCCGCCGACCCCCAACCGTCCCCCTGGATATCTTTTCGGAGGAAGTTAATTTTTATGAGTTGGGGGACTGTGCCAGGGATAAGTTCCGGTAGGTGAAGGAGTCATTAAAGTAAAGTAAACATCAAGTAGTGCATGGAATCGAAAATATTTTGTTTTAATTCTCAGGGAGTCCGAAGGCTTCATGATGGAGGAGGAGGAACCCCTTCCCGACAACCTCTTCCAGCGAAAGGTTTGGCTCATCCTGGAACACCCTCAAAGTTCCCTTCAAGCTAAGGTCATGGCCACGATCTCCGTATTTGTGATATGCTTCTCCATCTTCATCTTCTGTTTGGAGACGGTTCCTGACTTCCAGCGGTATACCCTTCACCAAGTGACCATGAACTCCACTTTGATTGAGGAGGATGACATCCCAAAGTTGACGGACCCCTTTTTTCTCGTCGAGTCCGTCTGCATTGCCTGGTTCTCCTTTGAGCTCATCATCCGCTTCCTCTCATGTCCCAATAAGGTCCTCTTCATGAAGGACCCGATGAATATGATCGACCTTTTCTCAGTTCTCCCCTATTTCCTCACGCTGGCTACCGTCCTGGCTGAGGATCATGCACTGGTTGTGAGCAAAACGGAGGATGAGGAGGAAGGGCTCTCCATTGCCAATTTGAAGGTGATGAGGTTGACAAGGGTCTTCAGGATTTTGAAGTTAAGTAGGCACTCCAAAGGGCTTAGAGTGTTGGGGCTGACGATGAAGGCATCCATGAGTGAGCTGGGCTTGCTCATCTTCTTCCTGTCCATCTCTTGCGTCCTCTTCTCCAGCATGGTCTACTTTGCTGAGGCCGGAAGCGAGGACTCGTATTTCAAGGTAATTAATATTCCATCCAATCACCTTAAGCGAAAAACTCGAGACCCACAAAATAAATTAAATTTTTCCCAAGTCAATTCCTCATGCCTTTTGGTGGGCAATTATTACGATGACCACTGTGGGATATGGTGATATGACGTAAGTACCCACCTTGTACGAGTAATTGTACCTAAGTTTAAGTTTAAAATCAAATAAAGTTATGCAAATAATTTTAAACAGCCCGGTAGGGACCGTGGGAAAAATTTGCGGATCTCTATGCGTAATTGCCGGTGTTCTTACCATCGCCCTTCCAGTCCCCCTAATTGAGACAAACTTTAACTATTACTATCACCGGGAGAGAAAGCAGGAGGATATGATGTCTCAAAATTGTAATCATGTGCCTAGTTGCCCCTTCCTGCCTGGTGTGTTTGGTATGACAAATTCATCATTTGATGTCATCAAAAATAGTTTTAGAGAATTTAATTAAGTTAGAAAATCAATGTTTTTAATTTTCTTAAATAGGTAATGCAAAATCAAATACAAACGCGGTCCTGTCCAAACAATGCTCTGAGGAACTGATGGAAGCTCACCACAACCTCATTAAAAAGGCTCGGATGGGAAACGGGAATGTTCCAAAGTCTAAAAATGAACCTTCACCTAGTCTTGTGGAAACTGATGTTTGATTTGAAAGAAGTTTCTCATTCTACCCCACCAACCTATCTAGATTTGGTTTTTAGAAGTATGTGTCGATAATTTTATTAAAATTTTAAACAAGAACTAAGACATTTTGAACTTGTACCTTTTAACAATTTATACTTTGATAATACTTAATAAGAATAATATGAGCAATAAAATGAGCAATGTTAGCACTATTCTATGTGCTACTATACAATAAAATCTAGGATCTTTTACTACTTCCTTGGCCAGCTCCATTTCTATTTACCACAGAGCCGAATGAGGTCAAGAACTCTTTTTGCTCCTTGGCATCACCATACGCATAATATTCTTGTAATGTAGCTTGTACCATACTCCGGAATTTCTTTGGAACGAATCTGCAACAATTAAAACAAATTATTTAATTAATTGAAGCTACAATAAATATGAATCCGTCTCCCATTATCTTATTAGCTAATCATTAGGATTGAACGTACTCCTGCAAAGCAATATAAAACTGGAGCATCCTTGGCAAATAGACATGCTCATATTCCCTCCTCATCCCATCCACAGCGCTCTTCCCAACAAATTCAGGCTCCAGGAACCCCGGCAAAGCGCTTTGGATCCCGATCCCAGCATTCCTATTGACCCCGAGGGATTTGATAAGCGGGGTCTGTACAAACCAGGGGTAGATCGCAGTGACATGGATCCCATCGCATTGGGACATCTCCAACTCCTGCCTCAACGCTTCGGAATAGCCATTTACGGCAAACTTTGAGGCAAAGTAGGGGAAGGAATGGGGGGCAGCTATGAAGCCGGCAATGGAGCAGGTATTAACAATGCGTCCGTGATTTTTGGAGACCATGTCTGGGAGGAATTGGCGGATGATCCAGAAATGGCTCATGAGATTCACTTGCATGGTGCTCTCGATCTGCTCATCCTTCATCAAAAGGAAGTTTCCGGTTTGCAAAATGCCGGCGTTGTTGAAGAGGATGGTTACGGGACCGACTGTATCCTTCACCTGTACAAACACAATTTAGTAAAAAATAATTTATATAATTATATAATGAGCAATTATGAAGTAATTTGATAATCTTAGATAGTTTTACCTTCTGGCAACACTGGTTAATATTCTCTTTGGAGGAAATATCCACAGCAAAGTGGAACACTTTCAAACCCTTCCCCTTCCCTGCCGCCCTCAACTCCCCCGCAAACTTCTCCAGAGCCTTCTCATTCAAGTCCCACAGGACCAACTTGATATCCCTCCCACTTCGCAGAATATGCTTGCACATTTCCCTCCCGATCCCTCCCACAGCCCCTGTCACCAAAATAGTTTCCCCATCGATCGATTTTATGGAGGGAGGAACGATCACTCGAAATATGACTTCCAGGTACCAGTACATTAGTTGGAAGCAGGTTAGCCAGAAGCTAATAATGGCTTCTGGAAGTCCCTTTGGGGCGCTCATTTTGATGGGGATGAAATTAACTTTAGGAAACTAATTATATTATAATTATGAGGATCCTGTAAACGTGAGTTAACCCAACTCAGGAGAACTGATCTAAAAACAGCTTGGGAGATCGAGCTTGCTTCCAGGCGAAAATCCTTTTGACTCTTTTCCGATCCAATTCTAATCAACTTTTAATTTAGATATGAGGATATTTATCTCTTTCTCGATTGCATAAGCAGATCAGCAAAAATTAACAAGACTGGATTGACTACTACTAATACTGCTAACCGCTGGTTAGAGAATCATGTCCCATTGTGCTCTCTTACATATTAGGACAGCATAATATGATACGATCGATCAATGCTACTGATTATGATTATGAATATGATTATAGCTTACTCATAATCAAAAATGTATGCATTCCCATGATATGAGATATGACCGAATATGACTCAGGAAGGATCCAATGTCCATCCACCATCACATGGAGATACATAAGCGTGTGTTGCAAATGTCAATGACATTTCATATTTTGGTTTTGTAAGAGATCAGAAGTTAAGTGTTGGAAGCAAACATACTATAGGTATTATAAACCACTTGTTTATCAAAAACTCAGCGATGTAATCATTTCCAGTCAGAATCTCTATCCATCATAATCAATTTTTACTTTAACATGGATTTATTTAATTTTAGCCATTTAGTAAACTGGGTATAAATGTTCTATCCCATAGGAGTAATGTGCTAATATGAACCTACTCCTTATCAGTATTGAAATGAGCAGAAAAACAGTATTTGAGCAAAATAAACTTGTAAACAATCTGAAATATAAAGTCTGGCCCAACGCCCCCTTTGTATCACGTCCTCCATTCCTCATAGAAACTCGTCCACTTATTTTTATAAATAATTTCCTGAAAGTTTAATTGTACAGCCGCTTTTGCTCATGGCATGTCATATCAGATCAAATCATATATTGTATTGCGTAATGTTATCTACTAATAGCGCTAACCCCCGGGGGATGACTGATGATATCTAAGCAGATTCACTACTCCTGTCGTCCACTTCATTTCTGTTTTGTGTTACAGCGCTGAGTGGCGTAAACAACTCCTTTCGCTCCTTGGCATCCCCGTAGACAAAATAGTCGGTTACGGTTGCTTGATAAGACTTTCGAAATTTTGTTGGGACGAAGCTGAAAAAAATAAGAAGAAATAATCAGTAAAGATGGAGAAGAACAGAAACTTTCTCTTATTCTGGAGACCAGTTGTGAACTTACTACTCCATAGCAATATAGAATGGTAGCGTCCGGGGCAAGTAGATACGCTCATATTCCCTCCGCATCCCGTCCACAATACTCCTTCCAACGAATTCAGGTTCCAAAAATCCGGGCAAAATGCTTGCAATCCCTAATGGACCATCCTTATTAATTTTAAGGGATTTGATCAGCGGGGTCTTCACAAACCAGGGATAGACCGTGGTCACATGAACCCCATCATTTTGAAAGAATTCCAACTCCGACCTCAGCGCTTCAGAGCAGCCATTCGCAGCATACTTTGAAGCAAAGTAGGAGGCACTATGGGGGCCCGTAATGAAACCGGCAATGGAAGAAATATTCACGATTCGCCCGTGATTCCGGGAGACCATGTCTGGGAGGAATTGTCGATTAATCCAGAAATGGGCCATGAGATTGATTTGGATTGTACTGTCAATAGTCTCGTTTTTCATCCAGAGAAAGTTTCCCGTGGGTAATATCCCGGCATTGTTGATAACAATGGAAACGGGGCCCACTGTGTCCCTCACCTAATTAAGGGGGACGTAAAGTTATGAACCTCTTGACAATCTTGACTTGGTAAAAAGTGTCATAGCTTATATTGGAAATCTTTAATTACCAGTTACCTTTTGACTACATCTTTCAATATTTTCTCTTGTAGAAATATCCACAGCAAAATGAAACACTTTCAACCCCTTCCCCCTCCCAATCCCCCTCAACTCCGCTGCAAACTTCTCAAGACTCTTCTCATTCAAGTCCCACAATATCAATTTGATATCCTTCCCACTTTGAATAATATGCTTGCAAATTTCACTTCCAATCCCTCCCACAGCCCCCGTTACTAGGATGGTTTCCCCATCTATGGATTTCATGGGAGGGGGAACAAATTGTCGATATAAGGCCTCTCCATACCAATATAGTAGTTGGAGAGAGGATAATATCAAGGTGAAAATGGGTTTTATGACTCCTTTTGAACCACCCATTTTGAATGTGATTTAATTAATTAATTAAAGTTTAATTGTCTTTGTAGGGAACTAATTAGCCAAGAAAAGAAAACTAAAAAAGATGGAGAACTGAATTTAGCATCTAACTTGCGACAACTTTCTTCTGTACTGATACTGACTATGTACTTTAAAGATGTCTTTGCATTTGGCAATGATTAAAGACAACTTAATTTAAGACATGAGCTACGTTTACATTGATAAGATGCAGCTAGATGGTATGACCTGTGTTTGGGGCAAATGTCAATGGCACTCTATCTGCTATCTGCTCTAAGCCAGTGCAGTGCGTACTTGTATTTATTTATTTTTATTGGAAATTCATACATAAAGAAACTTCTTCTTTTTATTCATATATCGTATCCCAGTCGTTCGTTTTGTTTTTGCTTGCCATTTCATATTTTAAAAAAAGTAATCAATTTATTTATTACAAACATCATAGTCATCATCACATCATCAAGTTAAAATAACTGACATGCTTGACTGTTGAACTGTCAAAATATTATTCGTTAGTGCAGCTCCCCATTTTCGTTACTGCTGACTACTTGACTGAAGGATGTGAAAAATGCCGTTTGCTCCTTGGAATCCCCATATGCAACATAGTTTATAAAACATGATTGGAAGGCCTTCCTGGCTTTCATTGGAAGGAAGCTGGAATTTAAACCAAATTAGTATCATATCTCATGTCAAGGCTAATTATTAATTATTATGCAATTAAGTATTAACTTACTAGTCCAATAATACAATAAGATGAAATGCCCAAGGAAAATAGACATGTTCCTTCTCCCTCCTCATCCCCTCCACAATTCCTCGGCCAACATCCTCCGGTTCCAGGAAGGTGGGGAAAAGGCTTCCAAACCTGATATTGTGATTCTTGTTCACTTCCAATGTCTTGATGATCGGCGTCTTCACAAAGAAGGGATAGACCGTGGTCACATGAACCCCATCATTTTGAAACATGTCCAACTCCATTCTCAACGCTTCGGAATAGCCATTCACTGCAAATTTGGAGGCGACGTAGGGAAAACTATTTTGGGCTGCTTTCAGACCAGCCACGGAGCAGATATTAACAATCCGCCCGTGATTCCGGGTGACCATCCCTGGAAGGAATTGACGAATAATCCAGAACTGGCTCATGAGATTTATCTGAATGGTGCTTTCTATTTGCTGATTGCTCAACATGAGAAAGTTCCCATGGGCGGCGATCCCGGCATTGTTAAAAATGATGGAAACTGGACCAACTGTGTCCTTCACCTGGGAAAGAAGTAAAATAAGAAATGTAAATGAGGAGTTGAAAAATAAATTAAATTGATTGATTATGTTAAATTATTTTACCTTTTGGCAACACTTTTCAATATTTTCCCTGGATGAAATGTCCACAGCGAAGTGGAATACTTTGATATCCTTCCCCTTCCCGGCCACCCTCAAATCCCCGGCTAATTTTTCTAGACTGGTCTCATTCAAGTCCCACAGGACCAATTTGATGTCCCTTCCACTGTGCACAAGATGTCTACAAATTTCCTTCCCGATCCCTCCCACAGCCCCCGTCACCAAAATTGTTTCTCCATCGATTGATTTCATGGAGGGAGGAACGATTTGTCGATATAGTGCCTCCACATACCAATATAGCAATTTGAGAAAACCAAGGATAATGACACAGATTGTCTCAAATATTTCCATTATGCCCATTTTTAGAGTTTTGAATATGAGTAAAATATTAGGAAATGAAAGCAGGAAATTATTTTACTGTAATTAACTATTCAGTAATGGAGGAACATGCTGGATCACTTTGATACGCCAGAAAGCATATCATTTTTGTTCTGAACGGTGGTAGTCGTCGTTCAAGCTGGATTGCAGACATAGTTGATCAAGTTGATTCGAGATTATACATACACAAATACATACCCACATACACTAATCGCAATTACCAGGAACTCAGCTCAAATAACCTTCTGAGATGTCCCATTCAGTCAGTATATGTCAACATTATCACATCATATCATATCATATATCGTGTCAAATGTCAATGTGACTGCGTCAAATGTTTTTCCCAATGAAATTCCTACATCAATTAGGCATTCATTTTCACTCTTGGCAAATCAAGTCTACTTCAAGTAGTGACCATGTCCTCTTGTGCTGTGCTCCTCTAATATATATTACATAGTTTCAGATGAATTTAAAGGAAACCAATGTCTAATGATAATTAAATCAAAATATAATTGACATGCGTATAATAACGATTATCTCTATTTTAAATTATACTTATCCTATCCCATTATATTTACAAAGTATGCACAACATGCATTAAGTGCCAAGTGCCATAATTAGTTCACATTCCCACAGTTCGTAAATCGCTTAATATAAGTGCACAGTTGAACTAAACTAATGTTTGCGTTTATTTGCCACTAACCGAATAGTCAATAATCAACTGTACAGAGTGTAGATATATCTTTGCATGCAACTTTGTAAGTAGTTTCAATCAATCACTAAATAATTTGGGAAATGATTGCATGCTATGCTAAATTATGCGATGTGCTATAATCCATAATATATAAAATTTGCTATTGCTAAAATATTTATACTGGAACTGGCTATTCATTAAATAGATCTGTTAAGTATTCCCATGCACGATACCAATTTGCCAGGAAGATGACCTGTCCAACAAAGTTCAAGAACATTATTTTTCGTTCAAATACCAGCATGGTCGATCAATGTCAAAGATTTATTATATGATCAATGAGCATGAAAATACATGGGTTGGTGAAATAAATTTTTACAAGCAAAATTTAAAGGTGAATTCAGTAATACCAATCCATTACATATCCAATAAATATCCAATTCATCAATTGTTGATTTCATTGCTGATCTCTTCCCGTCGAGTTGTTGCTTTTTACCTCGTTGACAACTTGACTATATGTCATGGAGAATTTCCTTTGCTGTTCTGGATCCTTGTACTTGGTTAAATTGAAGAAGATCGAATCACAAAACTTTCGGAACTTCATTGGAATGAAGCTATAAAAAATCAGAATATGGGATGAGATGTTTTCATCATTTTACTCCTGCAACAAATTTATATGATTCTATGTAATATTGATAGTGATATCATTATTGATGTTTGGCTGCAACTTACAAGTCCATTAGCATAACGAGTGGAATACTACGAGGTAAATAGATATACTCATGTTCCCTCCGCATTCCCTCCACCATTTGTCTCCCCACATATTCCGGTTCCATGAAGTCCGGCAAACTACTCATTATCATTCGACTCGTAAAAATTTCTTGTGCACTCTTATCAATACCATTGGGCATTTCCCATTCCATTGGCACCATCATCGGCGTCTTCACAAACCAGGGGTAGACCGTTGTCACATGAATCCCATCATTTTTAAACATCCTCAATTCTGTCCTCAGTGCTTGGGAATAGCCCTCCACTCCAAACTTTGAAGAAAAGTAGGGAAGGGCACCACTCATCGGTTTGAGACCACCCATGGAACAGACGTTCACGATTCGACCGTGATTCCTGGACACCATGTCAGGGAGGAATTGTCGGATTATCCAGAGATGGCTCATGAGATTCACTTGATAAGTTAGTTCCACTTGACTGTCAGTTTGCATGAGGAAGTTCCCGGTTGGGGCGATCCCAGCATTGTTGAAAATTATGGAGATCGGCCCCACAGTCTCCTTCGTCTATTTACGTAAAAAATCACTCATTGTCAGTAAATGAATCATTTAAATCAATTTGCAATTGAAACGTTACCTTTCTGCAACAGGCATTAATATTTTCCCTCGTTGAGATATCCACAGCAAAGTGGAACACTTTCAACCCCTTCCCCCTTTCCATGACCCTCAACTCCCCCGCGAACGTCTCTAGACTTGTCTCATCCAAATCCCACAATATCAACTTGATGTGCCTTCCGCTTCGGACAATATGCTTGCAAATTTCCCTCCCGATTCCTCCCACAGCCCCTGTCACCAAAATTGTCTCTCCATCGATGGATTTCATGGGCGGAGGCACAAATTGTCGATATAGTGCCTCCATGTACCAATATAATAGTTGAGCTAGGGATATTATAAATCCTGAAATGTGTGCCCATATTTTGTTAACTGCCATCGTCATACTTTTAATTTGAAACTGAGCTAGATTTTTTGCGCTTCCAAGCAGACATAATCCGTCTGCTTCTTTGGAACTTCTGAATTGGGATGGATCGGCAAGGGCATAATATACCCCATTGAAATTATCTGCCTACTTAACTTTTCCTTCTTTTGCTTTTCCAAAAAGTAAATTATGCTAACAGTCAATCGATTCAGAAAAGCATGGATCATTTGATTTCATACATTTCCATATTTTATCTTTTGATAGCACACTCACTCATTGTTTCTGTAATGACCCTGTTTAACTAAATTTTAGCCAGCGAAAGTGAATTCATGTCAGACAATCGTGTGTGGTGCACATTGCATGCAATAATATTGCAGAAATTTGCAATGAAATTTTTAAAATCATTCACTCCACGTGCTCGTATGCCTAAGCTAGCATATTTACAGAGGATCAAATTACATTAAAAAAATTATGTGTAAGTAATTCACAAAGTACTTTGTTGATACAAAGAATGGCACCTTCAACTGGAATTCCCAGTAGAATGGACTATTACTTGTGACCTTCAAGTTGAGTGAATTGTTGAAGCGCATTCGGGCAGGAGATTATGGAAAGAACTTAAATATAAACGAAGGATAATGCAAATAAATATAGATTATGCGTTTATCCAGCAAGACATGAAAAGTCGATAGGTGGTTGAACGGACAAGGGGACGGCTTAAATATTAATTTTTATTCTGCGTTCCCATTTCAGTTTTCATGGAAGGGGAAACGATTTGCGGA
Organism: Pseudosinella alba; assembly: GCA_034700485.1. NCBI lineage: Eukaryota > Metazoa > Arthropoda > Collembola > Entomobryomorpha > Entomobryidae > Pseudosinella > Pseudosinella alba. The sequence continues at coordinate 27,488 of JAQIXQ010000024.1, forward strand.
TAAAATAACCTTCATTGTTTTTCGTTTTTGTTTCTGCATTTTTTGTATTAAAAATATTATCATGAAATGAAAATGATATGAAATGGTATTATTGGTTTATAGGTACACTTTGTTTTAAAATATCCTTTCGTGCATGTGCCATCAAACCACATGAAATGAAGAACCCTTCTTAAAATATCTGGAGCATTTGGAATCTGTAAGAAATTCAGTTCCCAAACAAATCATTAAATCAGCTACCAATTCTAAATCGGTTCCAAGCATACAATTTTATATGTTTTTTAGGCATGTCTTTGTTTTATTATCTTTGACTTTCAGTTTACTTTTGTCAAATATCCCCTAAAATCGACACGTTTGGTTTGTCTCATATTCCATCACGATACCAATCTTATTGGAAGTTTTAGCTTCGCTGAGCAAAGTTCAAGATGATTAGTTGATTTATTTATATTAAACATTGCATCATACAACGGCAAAACGAAGCTTTTAAAAATGTAATGTAAGTAGCTCAAAGGAAACTGGAAAAATAAAAATTCAACTGCGAGTTTAGGCCGAGTTTCTGTCCTTCCCCTTCCCATTTTCGCTGTTGACAACTTGGCTGTATGTCATGGAGAAATTCCTTTCCTGTTTCGGATCCTTTTGCTGAAGCAAACTGAAGTAAATTGATTGGCACAGCTTGCGGAATTTCATTGGGATGAAGCTAATCAATAAAATCAGACAGAAAGTGATGGTAATATAATTTAAATATGAATCCTATATTCCATCCATAAATGCATTCGATCTACATCATTGCTGACTTACAAATCCATCAGCAAAAACAGGGGAATAGTCCGGGGCAAATAGATATATTCATATTCCCTCCGCATCCCATCCACCATTCCCTTCCCCACATATTCCGGCTCCAGGAAATCGTAGATGGTGCTAATCAGTGCACGAGCCAATATATCTTGTTGACCACTGTGAGGAACCTCCTTCGCCACTTCCAATGTCCCGATCAGTGGCGTCTTCACAAACCAGGGGTAGACCGTCGTCACATGAATCCCATCATTTTTAAAGAATCCCAATTCAATTCTCAACGCCTCGGAGTAGCCTTCCACAGCAAACTTTGAAGAACAATAAGGAAGTGAACCCCGTCCGGCTTTGAGACCTGCGATGGAGCAAACATTGACGATTCGTCCATGATTCCTGGAAATCATATCCGGGAGAAATTGTCGGATTATCCAGAGATGGCTCATGAGATTCACTTGATAAGTGAGTTCCACTTGGTTATCAGTCAACATCAGCATGTTTCCGATGGGGCCAATTCCAGCATTGTTGAAAATTATGGAGATTGGACCCACCATCTCCTTCATCTAGAGATATGGAAAGGTGATCACTGATCACTGATGGTCATTCCCAGTTTACAAATGCTTAAATCAATTTGTAATTGAAATGTTACCTGTTTGCAACACGCATTGATATTTGCCCTTGTGGAAATGTCTACCGCAAAGTAAAAGACTTTGATATTTTTCTCCCTACCCATCACTCTCAACTCCCCGGCAAACTTTTCAAGGCTCGTCTCATCCAAATCCCACAATATCAATTTCATGCCCCTTCCGCTTCGAGTAATATGTTTGCAAATCTCCCTCCCGATCCCTCCCACTGCCCCCGTCACCAGAATGGTTTCCCCGTCAATGGGTTTCATTGGAGGCGGCACAAATTGTCGATATAGTGCCTCCGCATACCAATATAATAGTTGACCTAGGCTATTAATGAAGCCTAGAATTTGTGCAAATATTTCTATCGGTACTGCCATGATAAAATGAAAACTAACGATAGGATTGATAAGGTGAGTTGAATTATGTATGTCTTTGGACAGTGCATTACATGAACTGATGGTGAGCATTTTTCTTCCAAACCATGAATAATAATTTTTTCCTATCTATCTCCGACAAAATAATTATTAATTGCCTATAAATACAGAATCTCATGGGATGAGTAGAGTAGGTATTCATTGATATTCTTTCCCATTTACAAATTTAATACAATTCATATTCTTTGGTATTTTGTTTCTGGGAAAAAATGCGCTTACATATTGCACAATAGTAATGTGCATGGTTTTTTCGTTATCATGAAAGTGCAGACTGGGATACGGATATATTTTAATATCTATGATTAGCTAACTTTATAATTGCTCCTCTATGTGAACTCACGCACATGGCAAGGGTTACATTCACTGATCTCGATAACCCGTTTGTAGCAAATCATGGTGGTATCTTATGATCGCTGACTGCTGACTGATGTTACTAACACAAAAGCAAAGATTTTATACTTGATTTCCCAGCATGGGGGGGGGGAAATAATGGAGGATCGCGGATCATATTCCCACAGTTCTAGGTAGGCAGTAACTTTGCATTATGTGAGAAATTCCAATGGACAATTACTTACAAAAAAGTCATTTTTAGATTTTTTTTTAATAAATTCTTACGGGATTTAACATGCAGAAATTTGAAGATTTTAATAAATTTCGAAAATCACAATTTTCTCTATCACGTTATGTTTGAGGAAGGTGGCCTGAGGATTACTGAGAAAAGTTCAAGATAATTGTTTTATTTAAATGATAACATATCGTACCATACAAGGTAAAACAAAATAGTCAAAGTATTAAATAACTTCACTTATAATAATTTGAACAACAACATCTATGCCGAGTTGCTGTCTCTTCCACTCCATTTATCATTTCCGTTGCTGACTACCTGGCAGTATGTCATGGAGAAGTTCTTCTGCTGTTCCGGATCTTTGTGCTGGAGCAAATTGAAGTGGATGGAGTGGCACAGCTTTCGGAACTTCATTGGGAAGAAGCTATAAAAAATCAGAATTTGAGATGGGGTGTTTGGATTGAAATGTGGAAGGGAAAGCATAATCATAAATTCATTCCACGTTAATAAATAATGACATATGCTCAATACTGGACATCATCTTTGACTTACTAGTTCAGTAGCAGAACTCGGGAAATACTGCGGGGCAAATAGATATACTCATATTCCCTCCTCGTTCCCTCCACGATTTCCCTCCCAACATATTCCGGTTCCATAAATTCTGGAAGTGTATTGATTAGTGCACGACCTAAGGGATCTTCTTGCCCAAAATGAGGACTCTCCTTCGCAATTTCTAACGTCCCGATTAGTGGCGTCTTGACAAACCAGGGATAGACCGTGGTCACATGAATCCCATCAAGCTGAAACACATCCAATTCTATCCTCAGCGCCTCGGAGTAGCCCTCCACTCCAAACTTTGAGGAAAAGTAGGGAAGGGCACCACTCCCCGCTAGGAAACCCGCGACGGAACAAACGTTGATGATTCGACCGTGGTTCCTGGAAACCATAAGTTAGTTCCACTTGGCTGTCAGTTTGCATGAGGAAGTTCCCGGTCGGGGCGATCCCAGCATTGTTGAAAATTATGGAGATTGGACCAACCTTCTCCTTCACCTATTGATATGAATTTATGAGTCAACTATTGATTGAGGCATCTATCCAATTAATTAGTGTTACTAGGAGGTGGATATTACCTTTTTGCAACAAGCATTAATATTTTCCCTTGTAGAAATATCTACAGCAAAATGGAAAACTTTGATATTCTTCCCCTTCCCCATCACTCCCAACTCCCCAGCAAACTTCTCAAGAGTAGACTCATCCAAGTCCCACAATATCAATTTGATATCCCTCCCACTTCTAATAATATGTTTGCAAATCTCCCTCCCGATTCCTCCCACAGCCCCCGTCACCAAAATTGCTTCCCCGTCGAGGGGTTTCATGGGAGCCACTGCTGCTCCCCCCATTACTACTGCTGCCTCCACTACTTTTCCCAGAATCCTTGGAGGAACACATTGCCGATATAGTGCCTCTACATACCAATACAATAGTTGACCTAGGCTAATAATGAAGCCCAAGATTTGTGTAAACATTCCTGTTAGTACAGCCATGGTTTCTACAAAGCGATTATGTGATTTAAAGTACATAGTATGTCTATGGAAATTGCAGTGTATGCACTGAACATTTTGCGCTCGTAGCCACTAACAATCTTTTTTAGATGTAATTATATCTTATTGTCTACAAATTCAGGATCGAGGCATGAATTGGTGCATATTTAAAAGAAACTTTTGCTTCTAACTTTTTCTCCTGAGAACATCCTTAATGTAGAAATTCCAGTTCCTACTTTCCCACTCGGAAAGATTTTTTAAAAAAATATATTTACTACATTCAAGTTGGAAGTTGGAACCCATCTAGAAGGCGGTGGGAGGGATAGAAAGAGTGCTCAAAAGGAAAATCTGCTAAGAAGATAGTTGCATTTGTACCTAACTTAAGTTGATTTCCTTGGCATGCTTGCACGAGAGGACATACAAAGTTGATATGTAGCCGAACTGATGACAAGACAAGTCCAACATACTTACAAGTTCTTGTAGTTGCAGCCTCGGGGAGTTCTCATCGTCAATCATGAGAACTTGATGATGATGAAAATCGAGCTATGTCTATTTTTGAAACAGATTCAGAGAAACTTTTGGATTCTCCTCCACTCTTTTTCCTTCTAATGTCTACCTGCCCAATAATAATGCATCCAAAAGTTATTCAGTTAATTACACTTCTGATAGAAATAATACAGTAACAGGTAGTTTTTTTTACGTAATTAAACTTGCATTTTCTTAAAAAACCATCTAATAAAAATTAGAATGGGGTAGTTTGCCGGTGGGAATTAATTGGATAGTCATTCTTCAAGTCCTAATCATGTTTTATGAAATGCAAATGTTTAAGTACCTAAGCATGTCTGAAAAATGTTTCACAAGGATAATTATTAATTATTTTTGAGAAGTAGGCGGTTTTTGAGATATTCCATATGGGATAAGACGTAATTTGTCCAAAGATTTACAAATTGCTGGAAATTGTTCGGAACAAAGGTATAGAAACTCTCACTTCATCTCCATCGCCACTCAATTCCGCAAGAATAAATATGATAAAAATGTCCTGTCTGTTATGGTGAGTTTTATTGCATTATTTCATGAACATGGATAATTCTTCTCGCGATCCATTATTTTCAATTCAGTTTCTTCATTTCGTTAATATTATCATCAACCTTCTTATCAAAATTGTCATTGTAATTACTAATTAGTGTTTTTCTCGTTTTTCTCCATGTCACATAGATATTTATTTATTTATTGCGAGCTACTAAAATAAAAGTCCTTCTGGAAAAGATTTTTCTTGGTTTTATTTTATTTTATTTTATTTTATTTAATCAAAATGACCGATCCAGACCAATTGCCCAAATTATCCATATGAATAAACCTTTGGATGAATATTATACATTGATGATTTTCCCATTTTCACATGATGACAATGATAAGATAAGATAACAAAGATAAAGGGGACGCTGTGTTCACAAGCAAAACAGTCCTAATATATTCTGTCCAGCAGACCCAAAGCACACACCCACCCACGCACGTGACTCTAAGTATTTTTATCATTATATCAGTCGTCAGAAATAAACTGCTTGTGATCCTCCCTCACATCATTAAAGGGATATATATGAGAATGGACGCGTCAAATCAAACTAGAACCTTGCATATATGATGTATGATAAAGTTATCAATGTTATCATTATAATTTATTCCAAAATAAACTTCTCACGGGCTCCATAAGCTCGCCAGCAGTCTGATCAGAGCCAGACTGAATGTAGTAGGATGTGACATCGGCATCATTAAGTTGAACTAAAGAAAGTAAAGTTTGAAAAAAAATAAAATGTCACACAAACAGGAACGGATTCCCTTGATGGAATCCTCAGATCCAGAAAATCCTCACATATTCCCTACAGTCGCCAGTAGTAATCATCCGCATCCCAGCAGCAATGGACAACCTTCATCATCGTCGTCATATTACGGACTGATTGAAATTCCTCCGGGACAATCCACTTTCAAGTTGAAATCCCCGGGGTGGAACCTTCGTCAAACGGAGGGACCCGACATCATGTCCTCTCTAATGACAATAATTGTGGTGCTGCTTGGCATAGCTCTGATTTTTACTTTGGCGATAACTTTCACTCCCAGTGGCATGCAGGTTACGGAAACTAGTCATCATAGTCTTAAAGTTGCTGCACCATCCGCAGCCCATCCCAAAGGTCGTCTTTCGCAGTCATCTCGACCTCATGTAGACATTGAGATTCCACAGGGGCGACTCAGAGGCTACAAGAAACTGAGTCGGGATGGAAGGGAATATTCAGCATTTTACAAGATTCCTTTCGCAGAACCTCCAGTGGGATCCCTCCGATTCCGGGATCCCACCCCTCCATCAACATGGGAGGGTCTCCGAGATAATCCAGTGGTGGCACCCCAGTGCATTCAAAAGGAGAAATATGCAGAGACCCCACGAGCTGGCGGGGAGGAGGACTGCCTCTATGCCAACATATATACTCCCCGTCTCCCCGAAACCCCGGGGGATGAAGAATCCGGGGATCTGTTCCCCGTAATGGTATACACTCACGGGGGAGGCTATGGCAGTGGTAATGGAAGTCGTTATGGAGCCAACTATATCATGGATGAGGACGTTGTGTTCATCACATTCCAATTTAGACTGGGACCCTTTGGCTTCCTCACTACTACTGGGGATGATCCGACTGCGATCCGCGGGAATTTAGGACTGAAAGATCAAGTTCAGCTTCTAAAGTGGGTTCGAGATAACGCAAAATATTTCAATGGTGACCCCAGTCGAGTGACAATATTTGGAAACAGCTCAGGTGGAAAATCTTCCAGCTATTTACTGCTCTCTCCAATGGCCAGGGGACTTGTCCACAGGGCCATAAGTCAAAGTGGGACCAGCATCACTGACTATGGTCCTGACCTTGTCAACAAGACTATTGCGAAGCTCACTATGGAAGAATTAGGGAAAGCTGTGGGTTGCCCTGCGGAGGATTCGCAGAAATACAGGGACTGCCTTCTGGAAAAGGATGCCAACGAGCTGGCCCTTGTTCAAGGAGGGAATATCGTCTACGACATCACGGTTGAAGATGGTGGCAATGATGACTCAACCAAATTCATGCCTGAAGAACCCTTCAAATTGCTTGAGGCTGGAAGCTTCCATCCAGTCCCCTACATAGTTGGGAATAATAACGCGGAATATCACGCGAACGCTTTGGCCCTGCTGGCAACTGAGAATTCCACCCAAATGTTGAATGAACGATTTGAGGAGATAAGACCTCTTCTGCACAATGTGAAGCTGAGTAAGGAAGAGATGGATCAAGTTAAGAAATTTTACTTTGGGGAAGAGAAAATTACGAATCAGAGCTTCAAAACGTTGGGAGATCTCATCAGTGATGCTCAAATAGTTCACTCATCTTACATGACTGCCAGGTATCATGCTAAGAAGGGGAGTGCTTATCTGTACTGGTTAACCAAGCCACCTGGTTTAAGCTACGTTGATAAGTATGTGCCTGGCTTTCCGGCTGAGGAGTTGGGCTTTGTGTCGCATGCGGATGAGATTCAGGTGGGTTGTATAACCCTAACTTAAATAGTATGATAAGGGTTTTGGTAAAGTTAATTTATAATTGTTTTGGATGTTTTAATAAAAAAATTGTAGTTCCTCTTTCCCTACGATGGATATCCAGAGATTCCCAAGGATGACCCAGAATATTATCACTTTTCAAAGTATCTAGTCAAGCTATGGGCAAACTTCGCAAGGACTGGGTGAGTTTTCCTGTTCACTCAAGTTAATTAATTTTTAGAAATATTTTTAGGTCATGTCTTGTTAAAAGTTCATTATAATATTAATTTTATCGAGTATATTTAACTGGATTTGTTTTTTAGAAACCCTACAATGGACGGAATTGAGTGGCCGGTCGCGAATGGCTTTGGAGATGGCACTTTCGATTCCACCTCCTGGCTTGAGCTGAGTGACAACCCCGCTATAACAACAGAACTTCAAAAACGCATGGAATTTTGGGATCGGTTTGATCTTAAAAAACTTAACTTTGAGTGGTGACGACGGTAATTGTGGTAAGGAAATTAAAATGAACTTTAGCTAGAGATACAAAACTGTAAACGTTACAGTCAACTTACATATAAATATAAATATTATTAATATTATTAATTATTTTTAAGGAAGCAAATATTGTTACATACCTAATTAGAAAAAATTGAATTTGATAATCGTTTACCAATTTTATATACTCTGAAATAGTTAAGCAATTTCTTTTATAATATTTGGCAAGTGGAAACTAGGCAGGTGTAATTATTTGAGAATGGGACATTTTGAGAAATGCATAACTGGAAACGAAAAGGATTACTAAGGATACTTCTATACATTATGTATTTAATTTTTGTTACAAATTTACAATCCAGCCTAGAGAATGAGATGAAATGAATGTCTAAAATTAGCATTCTAAGTAATAAGCATGTACCTATGTAATAAACAAATCTGCTTAATTTTATAGCAAATCAACACAAATGTGACGGAGATGGAAGAATGGCATACAGGGTTTTACTGGTTGATTTGTCAGGGCATGGTATGATCGGAAATTCGGGAAATATCATGAAAAGGCTTCCCAAAAATATAATCGTTTCGCTAAGTCAACGATGGGATGGGGAAGTGGCAAATAATTTGATTTCCACAAACATGTTCTTTGTTGTCATTTTATGTAGGAGGAAGGATAATGTTATAAAATGTTATGTTTGATTGGTGCGATGATAATTCTGCAAATATTGTTCCTGCGAGTCATATGCCAGAATTTTATTTTATTATTCTCATGACGTATCTATCATATCATGATATCGGGAATTGCAATCAGCAATAGTTACAGGCAGTTAGTGATGATAACCACACATGAGATAACAAGCAAGGACAATCAAAGGCAATGTAATTGTTTCCCATTTTCAGCTTTCACTCTTGTTATATTGATATTGATCCTTACAGCACGTGCTTATTTGCTACAATTGGAACTTAATTGACTTTGCCAGTTTGCAATTATATTTTTCACCTGAACTGGATTTAGAACGAGGATAAAATTTAATCTCATAATATGAAACTGCGAGTCCCTCGTCGGTCCACCAACTGCGAAATAAAATAATTCAGCAAAAAAGTCCATTCACTACATATTAATTAACTACATATTGTTCGACAAATAACTGGACATCATCATGATAGAAACGGAAGAAAGGGTACCCCTGTTGGATTTATCAACATCATCTACCCCAGCCAACTCCAACATTTCACCTGCCAGTGCCACCAAAGAGAAAAATAATAATTTTAATACAAGCGGTGAACAAACAGATTCAGTTTTTAGCATTATAGATATTATCCCAAATCGTGAAACTTCGAATGAAATTGAGAATGACAAGAAGAAGGTGAAGAAATGGCAAACTGGTGGAATTGTAGAGTCTCCGCTGGGTATAATATTGGTACTCATTGCCATAATTGTTGGCCTAGTCCTCATATTTTCTTAAACGTTTACATTCAATTCAATCCAAATGGCAGATTACCAGAGCCGATCTAGAATGGTGAAAGTGAAGGAAGGAAAGGGCTAACATTTTACTCATCTTTGCAAAAACATTTATGTTTATAATTGGTAATTTATTTAAAATGCTTTTGTACCAGAGAGGCAGTATGAACGGGAGCTATTTTATGAAAAGCCAATATTTCAAAAAAAAACTTTTGTTTTATGCTACGAGAAAATATATAAATAACTAGACAACTTATAAATATACATATAATTTCCATTGCTATAAATAGAAATAGCTGAAGTTTCACATTTTGAAGAAACTAATCTTATTTAATTAATTGGGCAAGTGCATAGATTGCCTAATCAGCATTTCTTTCTTACGTTACTTTTTACTCAAGTCATTCTACAATGTCATAGTCGATCTGCGGATATATATCCGACCGAAATCCGTATTGGAACTATTAAAAGTTATGTAAGATGGAATGTACATTAATTACTGGGTCTAATTAGAACAGAGGAGGAGGTGGAGACCAAGACCAACATGTTCCGCTCGAAGAAAAAAAGTTTGAAGAAAAAATGTTCTAATAAGCGAGGAATTTTACTTACTTACTTTTACATTTGGGAGTCGGGATTTGAGACTTGGGATAGTTGGGATTATACACATCGATGAGTCATCATCATCTTTAGAACATGCATATTACATATTATTACTATCACAAGGTTGTCAAAATATGTCATCAAAGGAAAAAAGAGAATGAAATGAAAGAACAAAGAAAAGAAATGTCCCCGAAACTTCAATCTATTTCCCAAATATAACTCTAAGGTTTGTACATATTTCTAAGGAAAGTAGATTGCCGACGAAGTCGGACCTATAATCCCATTCGCTTTATTTGTTCTGGAAAATATAGCTGTGTCATTCACTGGTTGATTGTAATTAAAAATAAGACTTTTATAAGAATTTAAATAATTATGAGTAAGCAAGAAAGTTGAGCTGGGCAGGTTTTTTAAATTTGTTATTCACTTATCACTTCAAATTAATAAACAAGACAAGATTATGCTGGAAGATGAAGGTACAAAACCTCCAGAAAATGAAGAGCCCGGTTTTGAGCCTCACAACCATCACGAGTGCGAGCGGTTGATAATTAACGTAAATTAAAATAAAATTTTATTACTTTATTTTTCCTAAATAATTTATTTACAATTAGAATTTCCTAACAATTAAATTGCTACTTCTTTTAATTTTTGCCTTTAGATTAGTGGAGAAAGATATGAAACTCAGGTAAAGACACTGGATCAATTTCCCAACACTTTGTTGGGCAGCCCTTCCCGGAGACTTCGCTACTATGACCCTGGGAAAAATGAATATTTCTTGGATAGAAATCGACTCTGTTTCGATGCCATCCTGTACTTCTACCAAAGTGGGGGAAAGCTCCACCGACCCCCGGATGTCGCTCTAGACATCTTCTGCGAGGAAATCGAGTTCTATGAGTTGGGGAAGGAGACAATCTTAAATTTCAAGTAAATGGAATATTTTCTCAAGCTCCTTCGCAATTTCAAACATATCTAAAAAATTAAATGTGCTCAATCTAGAATTAATAGTAATTCATAATGGGCTATGCTTGACTTGACAGAATCGAGGAAGGTTTCATGATTGAGGAGGAGGAGCCCATGCCCAAAAATACTTTCCAGAAGGAAGTATGGCTCTTGTTGGAACACCCGGAAACTTCCAAGCAAGCCGAGTTCCTGGCCATATTTTCCGTGTTTGTGATCTGCTTCTCCATTTTCATCTTCTGTTTGGAGACCTTGCTCATCCACAATCGGTATACTTTGTTCCAAACAATATTGAACATCACTTCGGTGGAGGAGGATGAAATCCCAGACTTTGGAAGTAAATTCCTTAATTATCATCACCATAATTAGCCAAAATATAATTATACTCAAGTAAATTACTTGGTCAACATAATGTATTTTCCCAGATCCATTTTTCGTGATCGAGTCCATGTGCATAGCTTGGTTCACCTTTGAGCTGATCCTCCGCCTCCTCGCCTGTCCGGATAAGATGGCATTCATCACAGACATTATGAACGTTGTGGACGTGATTGCCATCCTCCCCTACTTCCTAACGTTGGCCACCGTCCTCACGGAGGACGAGGATGCCATCCTGGTCTCCAAATTGGAGGCGGATGAGGGCTTCTCCCTGGCCAACTTGAAGGTGACCAGACTAGCCAGAGTCTTTCGGATCTTTAAGCTAAGCAGGCATTCCAAGGGACTAAGGATCATCATCATGACTTTTAAGGCATCGATCAAGGAAATTGGGTTGCTGGTCCTTGTACTTTCAATTAGTAAGCTGTTGCTAATTTTTAAGCAATTAAAATCATAATTAAATTGGGTATGTCAAAAATTCCTAATGTCTTCTTTCAGTGTCCGTCCTATTCTCCAGCTTCGTTTATTTCGCCGAGGCAAACGACGTGGACTCCTGCTTTAAATCGATTCCCAATGCCTTCTGGTGGTCGATCGTGACTATGACCACGGTGGGATATGGGGACGTGACGTGAGTTTAATTATAATTCTAATTTTAAAAAATGCATGAGCTGCCATATGTATAATTGGCTACAGTCGAACTTTCTTTTAATCCCAACTTTCTCAACTCCCCCCGAACCTTAGACCAATCGGCTTCTGGGGGAAGTGTGTGGGCTCCGTGTGCGTGGTGGCGGGGCTGCTGACCCTGGCCATCCCGGCCCCCTTCATCGAGACAAATTTCATGTATTACTACACGAGGGAGTCCAAGCAGAACCAGTTCTATACTGAAAATTGGGCCCATGTAGAAAGCTGTCCATTCTTACCAGGCATGTGATAATATTTAATTCATTAATATAGGTATGCTTAAATATGAATGTGATTTTATCTTAATTAATTTTAACTTTTAATTGTCTTGACATTATTTATTATTATGTTCAGATCATTATGTCAACCTCCACTTGGGGAACTCCATTTCCGGTTCCCAAAGTACGGTTGACCTACTCCTGGAATTAGATAAGAATAAGAAGGGAGAAAGCAGCGGTCAAGGTCAAGACACGATCAAGGAGGAAGACGAAGACGAAAGTGCTAACTATCAAAAATAATTAAATATAATGATATGATAATTGATGAAGTAGCATGACAGTTGATAATGCGCTTGGTGAAAGCGCACACAATAATATGTAGCATATCCTGAATTAGGAGGACAGTCAAGACCAGTGTAAAAATTAATAAAATTTATAAATACGCCAACAAGTCACAATATCACACAAAAATGTTAGACCATCATCATAAGATGGAAATTACATGTTAAAAATGACAAGATGAGCTTAATCTATGCTCTTTAAAGTGTTTACATATCAAATGGAACATTAAATTGGTATTAACTGAACAGAACTCTGATGATCTTATGATTAAGGCCCATTTAACTTTCACTATGATTAGGTCATGGTCATGGCCATACTAAAAGTGAAAGCTCTGCTGTAAATACATTAATACATGCATTAAAACAATTAAAACAATCAAAATCCACTTTCATATAAAAATCATGGAAAAGGGAGCGTCATCTTTTCATGATGAACAAAGAAAAAGATAATATTGAGGTTTATGCAAATATGCTTGGGATGGACTCGACATAGTCGACAAGCACGTGCACCAACATGAAAGCACGTGGATTGTCCTTTTTGCTATATGAGATGAGAGAGAGTCATAAAATAACTCATTCATCATTCGAGCGAAGTTGCATTTACAACAACTGGCTTGTTTGTGTTGTTTGAGTGGGGCTAATTTTTATCATTCCGATTCCAAATCCCAATCAATTCAATCAAGATCATCATTTAAAAAAGTGATTTTACTAATACTTGATTTTTTAATTGCTAAAAAAATGTAATTAACCGTTTTGAACCAAGTTGAACAGTTAAGCAAGGGATTGTTTGGCTGGACTGGAGTTGGAGTTGGAGTGTTCTCTTTTTGTGATTTTAGTTTACTATCGCAATCAGTAAAAATTAGATTGGTGGAGATTTAGCAGTCAGCAGTTAATAATAGCTCAGCTGGGTTAAATAAAACTATTAATTCTTAATTGGTAAGTAGAATATATTTATACTTGTTCATTTAAATTACAGTTAATTAATATAGAAGGTTGGTTAGAGGTTAAATGTTTAGCGGTTGTGATTTATTTATTGAAAAATTATTAGTTAAGGTTATGGCTGTGGTTGTGGTTTTTAATAATTAATTTTAATTGTTGACTGCCCTGTTTTTCTCAGAGTCCACTGCTAATTGTGAATTGGACTGTCGAAGGGGTCCGGCTGGGTTGGAGCAATGGTAGGTGAAGGCAGTGGTGGGGTCACGGCCACCAGTACCAGTACCATCCCAAATGGTACCATCCCTGGGGGTCGAGATGCGGATGGGAGTATCCCAAGAAGTGGGGAACCTTTGCCCAGGTCCGGCGGTGGCGATGGTGACCAGCGTTCCGAAAGCAGAAGCAGTGGCTCCTGCAGCGATGTCAGCAGTGAAAGTGGGACCCGGGGAGCCGGAAGTAGCAGCACCTCGGCCGGGACTAGAGGTGTGAAGAAAGGGGATTCAGCCATCGCCAAGCGGTTGGCCAGACCGGATTACGAGGCGGAAGTGAAGCAGTTTCGGCTTTTCCCCCAGGATATAATTGGGGAATGGATGGTGAAGCGGGTGGTCAGCCCTTTTGAATTCTATCTGGAGTTCGTGTTCGATGAGCAGATTGGAGGGGGAACCTTGGCCCAGATGAACTATCACAAGTGGTGGCCCCGCATGCAGAAATTCTATGATGATCCTGTGAAACGGGATCCGCTAAAAGCGGTAAGTTAAATAGTTAAAGTTATGACATGCATGGAACTCGAACTGGCTTTGGCTTCATAACTAAATTGACTTCTTTCTTTTAATTTCAGGATCACGCTGACCTCCACGTAGGCCACTGTTTCGTCCTGGAGGAACCAGAATCCCAGAACCCCAACCAACTCAACTGGCACCGTGTTCGGATCCTGAAACTCGACCCCCCAAGGAAGCAGGCGCTCGTGTTCTACTGTGACATTGGGAAACGGGACTTGGTCTCCTCCTCCCGACTCTTCCTCCTCGATTCCGAGTTCGCCAAGTACGAAGCCCACTTGTTCCGCTGCTATTTATACAACGTGCTCCCAGCCATGTTCGGGAAGACTTTGTTGGATTGGTCTGTGGATGCAGTTGCCTACTTCAAAGATTTGATGAGTTGCTGGGAAGGGAAGCGGGTTTCCGGGGTGGTCCTTGCCCGATCTGGCACTATTATCCAGAGATGCATTCCAGACGTCTATCAAAACTTGGGGATCGTCTTATTTGATACGGGGAGCAGTAAGGATAAGGAGCTGTCTTGCACTGTGAATGCCTTATTGGTCAAAAGCGGACATGCAACTGCAACTGGCCTGTTTTCTACATGTCCTCATCAGCTTGGCCGACCAGAGTGGTGTGAAGGGGAGCGCTTCAATGAAGTTGACTTCAAACGCCAGCATCCCCATCTGAATCAGGTCAAGAGTCCCCCCAGTTGTATCCCGAACATTCTGAGAACTGATGACTATAACAGAGCAGTCCAATTATATGCTGCTGCCACCAAGCCAGAGATAACATGGCATCCAACTGAATACAAGGAGAAGCTGCGGAGGGAGGCGAACGAGAAAGAGAAAGGCTGGCTCCCAACCACCGTCAAAGAACGAATTGTTCATGTCAACATTAACTACTCCAAGGGCCCGAATTACATCATGATGAACATTGCCAGGGAGTCCGAGTCCAAAGCCATGTTAGAAATGCAAGACGCTATTGTACTGACGCTGCGTGACACCAGACCACTTACAGAAATCGAGCCAGGCCAATTCGTCGCTTACAAAGTGGAAAAGAAAGGTGTCCCTAATAGCCGCAGTTGCCATCGTGGACTGATCCTATCCTCAATGGAAAACCCAGACTTCTTCAACGTTCTAGCTGTTGACTACGGAAATGAGACTATTGTCCCCAGGAGCAACATCTTCAAGTTGGAAAACTATTTCCTTGGGATCCCGTCCTTTGTAATCAGGGCTCACTTGGCTGTCCCCGGAGTGGTTCCAGGGAAATCAGGCTCAGGATGGAGCGCCTTGGCAAAGGACCACTTTGTCACGTATTTGCTGACTTATAATTCTGAAAAACCCGCATACTTTGTCTTTCGACCCAGTGGAAGCGAGTGGATTGAGTTGGACTCGTTCCGTCAAGAAGTTGTCTTTGACACCAAAACCAAGAAGTGGAAAGCCGATCGTCTCCCTACTTGTGGTAATGATGGGGATGAGCTCCCTTCTTTGGATCTGAAGAAGTATCCTCTGTTGAAGTCTCTGCATAGGTCGGTTGGGGTTCATATCAAGTATGAGGTCAAGGTGGAATCTTCCGTTTGGCATTTTATAGGCCTCCATGATCAGCTCTCTTCCCAGAATGAGATTACTGTGGCAAAGAAGGCGAGGACGGATGACAGAATGCACTTGGACATTTTGGATGAGTGGGAATTTGATGTGCTGAGACAGGCTAAAATCTAATTCAAGCGTTAATTATGTTACTTTTGTTCCTTCTTGTTTGTGTTGTTCTAAACTAGTGTCTTTTCTTCACTTTTTTTAAACTCCTTTCTTTAGTAATTATATAAAACTGTAAAAAAAAAATGCTGGTTTTTGGTTTTGATTCTCAATAAAGTTATATTGTGTCAGTGAAAATGTATCATTGTTCGGAGAAATTAGCTTTTATTATTATTCATTATAAAAAATAGTATAAATATTTTTAAACTTTACATAATTTACTTTTACATTTTAAAATTTAGGCTAACTTATACATATCATTAACCATCATCATGTTATAGACTCCTCAACAATGGCAAATTGCCCAGATTGGGAGCATAGTCCACCTTCTCCCTAAAACTTTGAACTGTGCAGCAATAGGTATAGCCTTTAGTAATATTTGTCCTATCCCACGTGGCCCAGTTGAGTTGGTCGCAGACATCATCACAGAGAATATCGGATTGTGGGATAGATTCAAGCCAGGGATTGTTCACTTGGATTACAGCGACTCCCGTTCGAGTTGCAGGGTCATGGATAACCTTCCACGTGAGCCTGGATGTTCATTAACACAGCAAAAAATAATATAAAAAACTATAACGCATATTGATTGACATTGGCATTGAAAACCCCAAGCTTGAAGCATGACTGATAAGAGAGGATTAAAGTCATTGATAAGCAAAAGTTGAATGAATGGGGTATTGTAATGTTCACTCACTGATTGACAGGGAGCTTCCTCAAGAGCTTCCCATCAGTGGAATTTCTTCCCAGCCATATCTCAACTGGATTCCCGTTCACATCATCCAGCTTCATTACGCCGTATGAGCCCGTCCAGACGGTTAAAGTGGAGCGGGATGCTTTGGCAATGTCTCTCAATTTATTTTCCAGAGCCTGAAAAAAATACAATTAAATGATACTTAGCTATTTCGAGTTATTTTTAAATGCTTCTCATTCAGCACTTAAATATCTTATTTTAAATTAACATTTTTCATGAAACTTACCACCCAATTTCCCCCATTAATAGTTTGCCACTGCGGGCTCGCATTAATAAAGTAAAATGTGGCATGCTTCTCCACAGTTTTAATAGGATCGCCATTTGGAACGAGATGTCCGCGAGCTAGGAATAAGTTCCTCTGTATCTGAATATAATGTTCCGCTAACTGGGTGGAACCCACGAGCATCCCAATTGTTTCTGTTTGCGTGACCTGCTTGTAACAGTTATCTGCGCTTATAGTTGAGTAGAAGTCAGCCTCCTTGAAGGAGGGTCGGGTGCCACCCGGTTCCGCGTTTTCCAGCTCTGCCCCCAAAAGAAGGTGCTGGGACCAGTAGGTGAAGTCCGTTGACTCATCGTGGCATGAGGTTATCAGGGGGGTGGTGTTGGAGGGGAAGCGTATTTCGGCTAGGGTGGCGCCGTTATAGCAGGTCCCTACCCGGGTCACAGTTTCTCCAGCGAATGATTCCAGATCATACGCATCTTTGAAAGGAAGGGAGGCTGCTGAGACTAAAACATACAATTTCATAAATGATCATGTTAGGCACTTAACTTTTAACCGTGGTTAAATAGTATTAACCAGTTTAACTTTAAATCGCATGTACCTTCAGAATTGCCAAGGAGCAAGTTTATTGAGATAACCAAGAAACTCGAAACCAAGCTAAACTTCGCCATCTTTCTTCCTGTCCCAAATGAACGATTTAAGTGAAATGGGTGGATTATATTTATATTTTAAAAATTTCCAAGACAAGAAATGCAAGAACAAATGAGTAGATCAGAGCAATCCCAGAGGTAGGTTGTAGGTAGACGACAAGTCGATGATGCCACTTTGACAAGTCTGCATGATGCAATTATGCGAAGCCCCCAATTTATATAAAATTTCTGCTCCTTATCTTACAATTACTAGTAGATCATGAATCCTGATCACAATCCTAAGTGCATATATTATCCTATTCGGTTTTTTGCGGTTAATTTGCGTAAGCAACTAAGTCAATAGTTAATTGATAATCCGGGAATTGTTGATAAACATTAACAAAGTGACAATGACTGATCGACGATTGTTTTCCGGAGCATTCGAGTCATCCCCTTTCATATTTGTTAAAGTTAGGAACATATTCATAGATAGCTGTATATATAAGGCGCATATTGAGCGTGGACATCATAAATTAATTATTTACATAGATTTACATACATATGCTAAAATATTATGAAGTATGTTATGAAACATGAAAGCAGGCCATGTTATATAAAATCGAATATTTATCTTAATTTTTAAAATACGATATGGTACATTATTTGGGACTTATCATGTCGTGACAATTTTCATTTTTTCTCGTGTCATTCAATGTAATTTAATCTGCATAGCATATGAAATACAATTAATACCTCGATTAATATTTTCATCCAATTGCAATTCAATTGACTGTTTAACGTAACATTAACACGATATCGTAACAGAAACTTTAATCCCGATGTCCATCAATATATGACCAGAGTGGTAGAGAAAGTTAATTGTTATCATTAGGATATCAATGATATATAGGAATATGTATACCTAATCAAGATTTTCATTCGATTAACATTCTCCTGCGTAATTTCGACTGTAGTTGACAGGTACTTAAGTAGGTTGACAGGAATCAGGAAAGATATCTAGCTACGTGTAACATCCGTAATTCAAAAGGTTAATGGCATAGGTACATATATTGACAGTGGCAGTGACAGGTCAAACCCACTTGAGATTGTAAAAAAAATTGGACGCAAAAATTTAATTTACTTCAGTGATGGAGTTGGGCATAGCTATTACGTATAGATCAATTTCATATATAGTTACCCATCAACAAAGTCGCATCATTGTCCAATCAATCCTAACTCATATTATAACTACTTAATCTAATCCAGTTAGGATTCCCAGTTAGTTCGTACTATATAATTGATAATGCAATACGGAATCATTGTCGCTTGACATTCTTGGTAACCATTCGTGGCAAATTATAAAATCAGCACCTGCCCTCAATCTTCATTCGCTTCTGGATTATTGTATTGCAATCATAAAAATTGCATTGAATCAGAACTTCAACTTCCCCATCCATTTCCAAGAAAAACATTTATCTCAAACTCAATTCTGTTCTCAGGATTAAAAAATGCAGACCGGTTCTCGTGCCGTATGCTGACTAGACTGGATATAAATAGATGAAGGTCAACCTGTCAGGTTTACTGGCTTTATCGATGCAACAGTCAGTCAATTCAGGTTTCGGAAACGCTTCCATGTGGGTCATTGCACGTGCTATTTACTAAACTCAGGTATATGCATAAAAATATATATATACCTAATTAATGAGAGGTAGTCTCAGACCGGAAATACTTATTTACATTTATGCATGCAATAATAAATTATGTTAACCAGTTTTTTTATCTCCTAAATACTTCCACAGTTTTAATTCATTTTATTTTTATGAATGCGTTCTTGCTGGAGTGAGTCAGACCGCTCTAGTTGATTGTATAAAAACTGAGGGGAGGAATTGACTCGTCTGTATATTTTTTCCCATTCAACGTTACATTAAAATTAATTAATTAGTAATATACTTCTAACTATACAAAATTTCTAATTCTTATTCCGGAAGTTTAACTAATAGCTATTGGTCACCCATTTACTTGATACCATTTCTACTTTGTACAATTATTTACAAAAGTGCATAGGTATTTATTTATACACTTTATCCGGGTTCCAGGTTATCTTTCAGCCTCCTCTTTGTACATTTGTACGGTTCCTCCGTAGACGGTTGGAAACTGATGGATATCCATATGCTTCAAGAGCTCAGTCCTCATGCTCTTCCCATCCGAGCCGAGGAAGCGGAGCTTGGAATAGGTGTAGTCGGAGACGAAGGGCTTCACCAGCTTCCAAGCCATGTTGAACATGAAGGGGGCTATATGGGATGAGACGTAATATTCCAGAGTTAATTACTGTTTAGGAAATATCTTTATAGCTGATTAGTTAATTACTTGATTAGTAAGTCTTTACCGTTCACAATAAAGCCAATCCTCATCGTCTCGGGATAGTTTGCTTCAAAGGATTTAACTGCCTCGAGAGTCCCTTTCATCGCTGGGAAAAATATGATGGAATAATGGAATTCAATTTAGTTAATTGGGAGTCGGAAGACCAGGACCAGGCCACCCATTGAATTGAGATGGGCACATTAAAATAAGCGTACCTTCAAGGGAAGTGACATTCCTTAGGCCAAGTCCCTTCACATCAAAAATGATACTGAATTGCTGATGAACACTCAGCCGCATCCCTTTGGATTTGGTGAGCTTCCACAAGTGCTCAATGGATTGATAGCAATATCGGACAAAGCCATTATAATTTCCTGGCACTTTGGTGGGGTCCCACTTGCCGATGGGCAGGATCATCACGGGCCCTTCCAGCATATCAAAGCCAGTCACGTCCCAAGGCCAATAGGAGCGGAACTCTTTGGGATGCTTCCACTCGTGGACGTTGTCAATGTCGTGCTTTTCACGCCAATCCATTTGCTAATTGATTGGATAATTAAATTATTGACTCACGTGTTTAACCCAACTTCAAAATTATATTTTGCAAGTAATAAGCTTACCATCCTAAACATATTCTCCGCATTTTCAAGGGAATGTTTCCTGGCTACAAAATTATTAGATAAAAAAATTACTTTCATTTTGTCCAGTTTCCATCCTCCACTAGCTCATCATCATATCATTAAATTAACTAACCCCGAAGGAACCTCAGCAGGTTCCTAGGCTCCATGTGATGCTCATCCACATCCAAATCCTCCAAATTTTTGGAGAGCTAGATCACACAGATAAAAATCACATTCAGTAAATCTCACAATACCCCAGCAATATCACTCATTTACGTCTCTTATCGATTCAATTTCAAGTCATGTCAAGTGTAACTTGCTAAATTGCGTACCTCATCGATAAGCTGGAGTTCCTCTTCCGTTGCTTCCTGCATGTTGACGATAAGCGATGACGAGCCCTCTGATCCTAATCCAATCCAATCACAAGCTACAATGGAGAGGTTAACTGAACTTTAACTGAACCACTGTTACCCTTCGCTGGCCAACTTCCAACTGCAAAACGGAGCCCAAGCCATTTTCCAATAAATATAACATGATGATGATGATATATATGATGCACATGAACCTGAAACTTCTAACTACAGACACATTTATTCATTAGCTGGTTAAGGTGATTTTTTTTTCATCTCAATCTCAGTTAACTTTAACTGTTATTGTTACTCCGTAGATATTTTATTCTACTTTGTCTGCTCTTGCTCGAAGCATCTCGACTTCTCGGACTTCTTAACCTTGTTCATCTATGCGCCAAGTTGCAAGTTATCTTCAAGGGCAAAAATGACTGATAAGATATAGCTTATATTAGTATATTTATTGTAGCCTACCTAAATGCACTTTATTATCGTTATCCCCATCCATAAATTGTTCAGAGTGAAAAAATAATTTGCTATTGTACTTTGCTAAATTAGCTGAGGTGGTAATGGCAAGCAGTAAAAAGGAAGAGAGTCAAGATAGATAAAAAGAAAAGGTCAAGCAACGAGACCAGTCACTAGTCAAGTCTCACCCTCACCTATCATTATGGCGTGATGCGAGATCAGATAGGCGAGGGTAAAGTTACCTATATCTACCTGTGACCATATCATTTCTTGATACTACATATGATGAGATAATAGGGACCTGCTACTTATCACAGGAACTTGTATGGGTTGAACAAGATGATAATGAAATGATGAATGAACAGCGAAATGAGATGATGATGATATTGCGTCGATGATGGTCTTGGTCAATGTCAGTGTCAAGTTAAGTCAAAGTCAAGTTAAATATGTGTGCTTGAACGAAAATTGAATGGAAATGGAAAATAAGCTAAGTGAATCTTCTTCTTCTGCTGAGGTGTTGGGTGAGGTAATTATGTAGTAATTGCGGAAACCTGGCAAAAAATATACAATGTAGTATTTGACTCTCTGGAATTTAATGAACCAGCTCAAATGTAGATACAGTGAAGGTTTAGGGTTATGACATGATAACATCAAAGTATTTTATTACAGTTTTGAAGTACAATTTGCACTTATTTGTATCAGCTCATTCAGGAGGAACTTTAATTATGGTATAATTATATTTATCTTGTTAAATGATTTCCGTTACAATCTGCATTCAAAATCCCTAATACAGTCAAAAGGCTTCAATGCCCCCATCACAAAACGAATATCGTTAGCCAACCCCAACCCCACCTGTGAATTAATTACAACCCGCTGAACAGCATCGTTCACATCCCTAAATTGATTCCTGCAGACCTTGAACCCCATGAATTTGCCACAGACGTTATCCAACAGACCTACTCCATCCCCACAATCCGAATCCTTCTGGCATAGACATGCCTCATTAAGGGCACATCGCTTCTGGGCCGCTTTGGACATAGTCATGTTATTGCTCTTGTGCTTGATTCGTTTGCCAAAGTCATTCATGAACAGTTCATCAGGGTCCATCTTCTCCATCACACGAATAAAGTCTTTGATTTTTGGATAAGCTTTGTGGATTATTTTGGGGTTGCTGTAGTACAGCCCATTCTTGCCCCAGTGGGGTCGGCCGCCATGATTTTCGATCTTAAATAAGTTAACAGGACAGATTATATGATGGCCTATTAGCTTTCAGATTTTCGTTTCAATTTGAACAATCTCATCTTACCAAAGCCTGTCCAATAGCTTGAAACACGGCAATCCCCATCTTCGGTTGGGTCCTATCCCGCCTGGGCACATTAACCCATTCAATCGCCACACTCGCCCTATTGCTACTCATTCCCATATAGGAGTCCGACTCATTTATAAATCGGAACAATATCCCGAGCAGTGGCCATCCTACCAATCTGGAATGAAAAATATTCTTCAGCGTCTTCAAGGCTGCGGGCAACTCTTTCACATCGATTGCCACGGCCCCTTCCTCCGGCATCAAGGAAAAGTTCCCTTGTTTCCAAGCACATTCCTTACAGCGATTGTTCATCATCCGGTGACTGAATCCCACTGCCTTGGGCAAACAACTTGAGCAGTGATCCTCCTTAGTAAAATACGGGGATCGCCCGGGAACCTCCTGGTAAGTCCCAAGTTTGGAATAGCTCTGGACAGCAAAGTATCCTACTTGATTTCCTGTTGTCTGCATCAACTCAAGTCCCGCTGAAATCCCGTTACTATTTGCAAATGAGAGTTCGGATATCAAATGGGTCTCGCAGTTACCGGGGGCATCCACCGGGACCCTGTTCCCCACTGACAGGACCACTTGCTTGTTGGTCGGGAACCAGAAAAATAGAAAAAAGTCATTCGCTTGTGCCATCTTCATTATTTCCCCGGCCTTCCAAAGAAGTTTGTCTTCGTCCATTGGGAAATTTCTAATTTCCAGTTTGTACTGCTCCCTGGTTTTGAAGGTCAGCTCATATATGATCCCCAGGAGGCCCAGGTTCACCCTGAAGGCTTTGAAATCTTCATCCTTGTCATTCATTTCCCGCTTGTTTCCCTTGCCATCCACAAACCTGACGGATATTAAGTGATCAGATAAGCTGGTAGGCTCCTTCAAATTTGTTCCGTGAGCCCCCGTGCCCACCGCACCCCCCAGGGTAATCCCACCGTAGGTCGGGGTACTCATTAGCCCTCTATTTTTGGCGTGGAGGAGCTCTAAAAACTCGTGAAATTCTAAGCCAGCTCCAGCAGTAGCAAACTTGGTCTGCTTGTCGAAGGAAAACTGTTTGAATTGGGACATGTTCACAACTATCCCGTCGGTGCAGATACAGTCCGTTATGGAATGTAGACTGCCAACCGCTTTCACATGGAGTTGCTTATCCCGAGCGAAGCGGACGATTTCCTGTAACTCGGGAACAGTTTGAGGTTGGGTGTGAATAGTCGCTCTGCACTCAATGCTGCGTTGATAAGATGTGTACAAGTAGGGAGGAGTTTGGCTTGATTGATTAGGGGGAAATATTTAGGACACATTATTTAGAATAATCTGGGGCACAATAAGATTCTTACTGTTAATTGCATATCTTTTTTACTTTGTTTTGTAAGTTTACCGATATTGTCACAGACCTGCTAATAGCTTCCAAAACATCTTCAATATTTTCATTCTGGATCCTCAGTCCGGAATCCTCAATTAGAATTTGCTCCGAAGCACAACTAAAATTTCCCGTTGTAATAATAAAAGTCATGCTAATAAATAAGTCGAAAACTAAAACTGTCAAATCAATAATTTTTCCGGTTTCCCTTCTACCATCCTGTTCCCTTCTCATTTCAACTAATTTACTAATTTATATGATACAATTTACAAATCGAAATTTGATTGCCAAAAGTTGGTGAATGCTGCTGGAGAAAATGAATTTGGTTCCAGAAAAATATTAATTTAAAATAGTTTACGAATAGCTCTACCAAAGTTGTGCCGGAGGTTGGAGCACGGAGCATAAATTTAACTGGAGTATAGAACATGGCATGAATATGGAGTTGATTAGTTGTAAGTTTGTCAAACTCATTAATGCCTACTCATAATATTTTTATTTTGGCAATTAAAGTTTATGATGTATTATAAAATAGTGGCATGTTCGCACTGTCATCAGTTCATTCATATTCATACCATACATAGTACCTATGCTCATATCAATATATTGTGTAGCTAGGTATAAAAAAAACTATTGAGTTCTCATAATCGTGTCAATATCTGTATTGGCTATTATTCTTCAGCGGAAAGAGATTTTTCAGGCTTGGCGTCATAAGTTCTTAACTTTTTAATTACTGAAACAGAAAGTTTAGCTTGGCTCCTTGCTGACTATGGATATGTACGGTACATTTGTATTATATGTTTTAAGCTCTGTAATAATTACTTCGTTTTCTGTTAACATACATGAATTACTTACATATTACATTACATATGGGTAGATGTAATTAAGTTGCTGTAGGTAATTGAAATTGATATGATCTGCTTTCATGTTTGTTGGGAATTAAACCAGAGTTCCCACAATAAAATACGCAAAAAAATGATCTTATGCTTCGGGCACGCTTTGAGCATAGTGTGAATTCAGCAATTCAGCATTCCATAACACTATAATTTAATCCTATGAATCAGGAAGGATGTCTAATGTGTACTCATATTCTCATCGACCTGGAAAATCGAAAATCTGTCGGTACATTGGGAACTGAGTCTGCAGACAAGTCAAGTTGTTTGCAATGATATGGTCAAGGATGTTTTTTTTCTTCTCGAAAATGGGTCCGTCCGTCAGATCTCTAGCATGGCATGTTTTATTGAAAATTAATAATATAAATTATTGATAGGCTACATTACATTATTAAGAAGTGAATGCAATTAATAAGAGTTTAAATAATATGCTTTATTGCCTACTTATCATTTACAGGAACATTTAAATACAACGCTGTCATGTCAAGTTAGCGTTTCATTTTATTACGGAGAATACGACACGAGCAGGAGTAAAGTTTATAGTGCTAATTTGGTAGGTAGATAAAGCCCATGTTCAAATACATTTGCTGAAATGTTCCAAGTTCCAGGTCAATGAAACCATATTTAATTATAATTATACGTATGCTCGCATAAAAAAGTACCGCTTCTTATTCATTGGTATATATAAACCACTGCACTGCCTTGTGTTTATAAACGCAATTGGACAGCTTCTTTTACAAGTTGAATTTTACGAGATTTGCTGACTGGTTATGAATGAATCGCTGAGCTCAGATTACACTTGCGCAATACCATTTTTGCCCATCATCCTCAACAAGTCAAAATCATCAACCTCAAATCCTAATATCAACTATAAAAATCCTTTAATTTCACCAGTCATCATAATTTGAGGATAAATACAGCATATTAACTTCCAGTCCTGTTTCTTGATTTGAGAGTTAAGCATTTAACTAACAGCAATTGATGATTGAATGATTGATACATGCATGTAGATATGTAAGTAGCATATTTAAATATGTAACTGTTTACGACTAATTGACTCAGCGAAGGCTATCACCCCGTCTTTGACCTTAAAAGCATATTACGGCTTGGCATACGGCATAGATGATCTTATTAAGACGCCAGACCGTAATTACTAAAACCAGCTCCAGTATTCTTCCAACCTGCAAGGTTACAATATACAAAATATTACAAAATACAAGGTAGCAGACATTTCCCAGCATAAAAAGTGTTGACATAAAAAAATCTGATTTACTTACACTAATTCAGTAGCAAATATATTTTTTTGACGAAACTACCCATATTTCTGTGAAGCATGGCATCCATCCCAATATACTTTGGGGATGCCTTCACCACAAATGGCAACTCGCCATTTACAGGAAACCCCGGAGCAATTTGCATATTGGAATATGACGTGAGTGCCAAAAACCATGCTTGAAAAAATATGCAATTACTTAGAATATATTTTTACCTACTTTGAAGCTCAATTAACGTAATTGCGCTAATTTAATTACACTGCTAGGATGACATTTCGGATGAAACGAAGCAGAAAATAGCAAACGAAGTAAATCTGAGTGCGGTGGCATTCATATCTCTGGACTGGAACCGACCTAAATTAAGTCAACTAGATGACTCCTTCGCTGATGACCGTGGATCTCTTATCCTGCAGTCGAATGGGGACAATACCTCCGTCATGATCCAGAGGAAAATCCGCTGGTTTACTCCCACCCGTGAAATTCCCCTCTGTGGTCACGACACCCTTATCGCGGGGAAACTCCTCGCGGAAATGCATCTGGAACAAAATCCCGATCTGAAGGACACCAAACAAATTGCCATAGAACTCAACTCTCCCGCTCGCGGGGTACTTGGCGCCACGTACAACTATGAAACTGGAAGGATTACTCTCAATTTCCCATTATCCCCGTGCCTCCCCATTCATACAAAAGACTCGAATTGGCTTGGTCGCTTGGTGGAGGCAACCCTTTCCCCAAAATTAACCCTCGAAGCCATTCAAGACATTCAATATTCTCCCTCATCAAATATTCTTCTAGTCAGACTGACTGATTCAGTGACTCCTTCAGATTTACGAGGAATTTCCCCCAATTTTGGGAAACTTAAATTGATTCAGATCTTTCCGGGGATGATTGGAGTCATATTAACCGTGAAAGGGATTGTGGGGGCGGTGGTGGAGGGAGATGGAAATGTCATCGAAAAATTATCCAAGCCAGTACCGCAATTCTACACCAGATATTTTGCCCCTTGGGCTGGGGTAAATGAGGATCCCGCTTGTGGCTCAGCCCACACCGTGCTGACCCCATATTGGTTTCACGAATATGGGATGGGATTTGGGGAGACCTTGCTGGGGCAGCATCTCTCCCCCAGAGGGGGACTTATTTATTGTACCATGGTGGATAATGAGAGGGTGGCTTTGGGCGGAGAAGCAAATATTCTGATCAGGGGGAAGTTGATGTTATGATGAAATTGACATTATATATGATCTTAATAAACGAGTTTTAAATTTTTATTCAGGGGCAATTTATTTTAAGCATATATTGAAACGAGAATAAAACCGTCATAGTTAATTATTATAGTTAATAATATCTTTTTTAACAAGTTCCAGAATACTAAAATAAATAGCTTATTAAATTAAATTAGCACGGTCCAGTTGCTCTGCACACCCCAAATTGCTGATTTCCCCGGTGGCAGCAAATCCCGGAGCAGCAGGGAACGATCAAACCTGGTCGTCCACGATGAGGGTTACAGCCATAGAGGTCGTTCCCGGAACATTCGCCGGGTGGCCCTCTGTTTGGAAGGTCACGATTGTTGTTGGCCTAAAGAATCGTAACAAATTCAAAAGTTTTTTACAGTCCATTGCGATCTACATGAATGTCTTGGTTTGATTGTAACTATTGATTGACTTAATTCTTTGTTAATTATCTCACCCTTGATGCCATCAAATCCATATAGTGCTGGATATCCCGAACCCTCTGGATCTGGGCCTCCCACTCTTCGCCAACCTGACGCCTTGCTCGTAAAATAGTTGCCGATGTGGCTAAGATCGACAACACGACGAGAATCATGATACTGCTCATTTTCAGCATCTTGCTAATCTTTTCAAAAATAATTCTGAGAAAAATTGAATTTAAATTTAAGGTATATTAAATGTCTGGGACAAATTAAACCCGTCCAATGTTCGTTAAGATATCGATGTGATACTCCTGAGCAATGTCTTAATTGGGAATGACTCGTAATGCCGATATGAATTTAAGTTAAGTACAATCGCTCATTTTAAGACAGTCTGAGAATAAAAGTTTAAAATGGCGGTGATCGTTAATCAGGAGAATTACGGAGAATCCTGTTCCAATTTTCAATTCCTATAAAAACAATTTGGCTTATGCACGTAGGCTTCATACCTGTATTCCTAGTATGTATATTGTTTGAGCATCGGCAGTCGTAAAAGTTTGCTAGGGAAATTCATGCAGTTCATATAGGAATTTATACAATTATTTCAAATGCTATGACGGTATTTTTGGATATACATACTGGCTATAACGATGATGAATTTGATGAATTTTTGGTGGATGAATGGCTGGGAGCAGATCGAGGCAGAAGGCAGAATGATATTTTTAATTTTGTATTGTTAAACCAATTGCATAATATAATATATAATTACTCTATTTACAAGTTCTTAATTTGAAACTTTACACAACAAAGGATAGAGAAATCAAATCAATGCTTAAATTATTTTTGTGTCCTTCACGATTTGGAGGTCCCTGACTTTAAGACTTGCAATATTTGGCCTTGTGCAGATTCGCGTAGTAATCAATCCATGGAAGTAGATCTATTAGGAACAGTAAAAATGCATTTTACATTAAAAGACAATGTTTTCTTCTTGGAATAACTGAAATGGATTGGTTATATAGGTAACTTATTATTATGTTTAAAATAATATTCCACTAACTGCTATCTTGCAAATCAGAATAGTAGAATGCTGTCGCTGTTTGGCCACCGTCTGAATTTGGTATGTCCTGATCTGTTCTCCGAGCCAATTATTGTGTAAAAAAATCATAAGAGAACAGAGGACACTTTTTATAGTTCATCATGACATGAATGAGAGTATACTTACGGTAGCTACTTGTTCCAACTTGGACATATTTCCCCTTCTTGCTAGTTTCAATGATGAAGGGAACACCAGAGTCATAATCATCATTATAGTTGACAATTAGCAACTAAAGCAGCAAAAATGAGCTTTAAGGATAGATACCTGTTAACAGATTCAGTTTAGCAAGCGAAAAACGACAATTTCAAATATGTGAATTTTATTTTTTGAAAAAGCAACAAAAGCAACAAAAGCAACTATTTTTTTTGGAAAGCAACAAAATAAATTTATGAGCATAAATGGCATCTTTTCGGAAATTTGAGAAATTATGCATGCAAAAATTCAAATTTTTAGGTAAAATAGCACTTTTTGGATTAAATTCGATTTTCTTTTTGCAAAATCTGGGAATCATTGCGTAAAATCGAACATTTTTTGCGTAAAATAGCACACTATTCGGATAGTATCTACCGCTTTTTTGGTCGAATTATGTACTTCATTGGAGATATCTCACCAAGTTTAAAAATATTGGAATTTTTTTCCAAGTTTTATGCAAAATCTACCCAAACTTTGAGAAAGCAACAAAAGCAACTATTATTACCGGTACAAAGGACGGTGTTGTGAATAAACACATAATTCACATCATTCTCCGTCCGGTTGCGGTACCGGTCAGTGCAGGATTTGAGATCTGGAATGGTCAGCGTCAACTTTTGGAGCTCCTCAGCGTTTTCGGCATCGGCCTTTAATTTGTAATTAAGAGAGAGGAGAACAATGTCGACTTTGTAAACCTAACTTACTTAAATACAATCAAAACCAATATATAACATTCATAAAAATTGTACCCCAAATGGATCTGTTATCCCCCACCCTGCAATCTAAATGAGATGGATCATCATGGTCAATAGACATGACATGATATATTACTTTTAAGACTTGTAATAAATAATTGAACAATTAGCAAAAATCAAAATGGACATTACAATTCCTTCCTTATTGACAACTTCAATGGGCTTCCCATATTTGGGCAAGCAAATGGGTCTAAACCTGGGATGTCCATCTCGCCATGGAATGGACAAGTTCAAAGGCTCGTCCAGGATGATCATAGCTACCGGAAACAGGATACAAGGCCAAATATGACAAGATGTATTTACTTACATGTACTATTTCACCAGAAAATTAAGGGTTAAGGTTAGGTATTCCTATAATAGTACCTAGGTTCATTTCAATAATGTCATTGGTAAATGAAGCATTTGCTCCCCTTCGTGATCCGTCCACATAGCCCGGGTGGAGGATAGTTCTCGTCGGGTAAACCGTAGTTTGTTCCGGGTCTCTGGCCAGGGTGTGGCTGTTCAAATAGATGGAGTATTCCTGTTTGGAATCGACTATGTCGTAGCCAAAGCTGGCATTCCGTTCCCGGGCGTCTGTGATGATGCAGTTGGCTCTACGTGGTTGGGGAATTAATTAAAGGTTTGGTTTGGTAAGGTGATTGTGGGCAAGGTTTGGGGAAGAACTAGTTACTTATTCAACCGTCACGTACGAAGTTAAAACCATTCGGTCATTGATTAGTGATCCAGCACATAAACTAGCCCTCGTCTTTCCATCCGGCCCCTCCTTGTAAGCGTAAACTTTCAGCGTCCAAGGGAACTCATAGGGTGTGGCTGATTTCCCACCGGCAATTCGAGTTAGTGATGATCCGTTTTCCTTAAATTCCCTGACGAGTCCACACTCTAATGAAATAGGTGAGTATAATAGTTTTCAATAGGGTCGGTTGTAAAATTAAAACTTGATTTCTAGCTTAATTAGAATACCACAGTCGAGTGACTCATCCCTCTTGAGTATATCGGGGGCCTTCAACCACGCCCATGGTTGGGGACACCAGGTGGTGGCGTTGGAGGCGCTTGCAATTGACTCGATAGCTTTGAGAATAGCTGAGGTAAAATGATTAGAGAGTTAAAATCCAATTCAACTAAGTAAAATTAATATATATTAGTTATAGGCTTACTGTTAGTGGGTATGAAAAATACATGTCTCCTTCCGTCCGATTCCGCTCTTACGAATGTGGACACACCAATCAAGTAAAAATAGTGACCATATATACCTCCATATGTACTCAATGGATTCTTCCTCACCTCCATGTACAGGGGCTGACCCTCCTCCAAATCTACTTTAGCATCATTGACAGTGACGCAATAAGCCACCTCATTTACCCCGCCGATTTTTAGAAACCCATCAGTGTCGCAATCTTGAGCTTTCTTTACTTCCAAATAGCCGAGAGTTTCGGATTTTGAGGTTTCGAGACGAACCTGACGTCCCACCAGGGAAGCTCCCGGAAGTTCATCCGGGTCTGGGAGACAGACGGGCTTGTGTCCAGCATCATTCGAGGTGAAGTCGAAGTCCACCTGAATGCCCATCGCTTTTGAGCAGCGTCCTTTCTGAAGGACTCCTAGAACGGGGAAGGATGTACCGCTTCCCGGTTGTGGATCGCTAGTGACCATGAGGTCGGTCGCATTAGTCACATTTCCTCTTTTGGTCAGGCATTTCCGGGAAGTTAGAATCACGTTGGAAGCTATCACTGTACCTTTGCAGGTTAACGTTTCGGATGGACTGACTTTCAGATGGACGTAGATGACCCAGGGGAAGATTAAGGCTGTATTTGTTCCAGGCCTTACTAGGAACACGCCACATTCTATATGAAAATAGAACGAACCGAATAGGTTAGCTTTGAATTATTTTTGTCACGATACCCACCCACCGCCCGTCACTGTTTCTTAATTTGGCTTACGGCAATCCTTCTCTGATAACTTTCTCTCCCCATTTACAGCAAGGAGTGAGAGGGAGAGTGAAAAAATGGGATAAATGAAAAAGTTGGTAAAATACATTTTTACACTTCTTGTTGTTGATGAATGCTCAAAACAAGAGTAATCTTGAACTGTAAAGTAATCTTTCATTTACTTCTGCTCGTTTTTGGATGTGATAAACTTTTTGATGCATTGTAGTTTAATTGCTCTTACGTCATGTTTAATAGAGAATAATTTTATTTTATGCTACTTGTCAATTTCATTAAATATTTACGTCATTCTTATTACATAAACAAATGGACTAATAAAATTATTATAATTTTTTATCTGATAAAAAAAGTTGCATTTATTTAATCTTTATTCGCATTTATTTGACAATATCCACCGCGCAAGGCAACATTTGTTACACGAGCCAATTACTTCTTGCAATATTTCGCCTTATGCAAGTTGGAGTAGTAGTCAATCCATGGAAGTAGAGCTGTTGGGAAGAGTAAAAACCAAATATAAATAATATACAATTTGGGAAATAACAGGAATGGGCCATTTTGATTTTATTTAAATCATTTCAGTATTTGATTTAACGAACTGCTATCTTGCAAGTCAGCATAATATATTGCAGCTCCTAGTATTTGGTCAAACTTTTCATCTCCATAATACTCCACTATTGTCGTTGTCGCAAGGATTGATGTCAACCGAAAACAAATTATTTAATTTTCACTTGAATTTGAATTTTTACCAATTATTAAAATCAATTAAGATACTTTTGACTGCTAGCTAATGTTATACTTACGGTAGCTGGTTGCCCCAACTTGGGAGTATTTCCCCTTGCTTGTCTCGACCCCCATTCCTATTCTGGGCTTACCTTATTCGCGTTCTTATTCAGGTCCAAGCCAACACAAATGACCGTTTTATGAATATAAACCACTGTCACCTTGTCATTCGTGACGTTGACATACTTGTCAGTGCAGACTTTGAGGGGCAGAATGGTAATGTCCAGCTTTTGTAGTTGATTAGGCAAAGTTTCATTTGACTGTAATTATAAAAGAGCAACATTGAATACTAATTGCTCATACATGTCATACTGTCATACATAAGTTATCTTTTCAGAAATGATCATAAAATTTATCAAATTTACAGGATCTGATGAAATTCTTCCCCAGCCAGCAATCTTAAATAAGAAAGAACATAATATTACCATTAGTTGATGCATTAATTTATGATTTGGAGTAAGTACTGCAACAATTATCAAGGTGAAATTGAAAATCAAATGTGTACAGTCCCGTTCCTATTAGCAACTTCAATGGGCTTCCCATATTTGGGTAGACAAATCGGTCTATGTATCGGCTGCCCATCCTCCCGGGTTGTCGAGAAATTCAAAGGCTGGTCCAAAATGATCAGAGCTATAGAAATTTAAGCAGGCACATTTAAAAAAATAAATAATGTACTACTTAATTGAGTTCGGGAAACTCCACTGCTGATGGATTTAATCAAAGTTTCTATTGTAAAAATTGTCATTAATATTATCCTTAAGATTTTACCCAAGTCCATTTGCACCATGTCATTGGTAATTGAAGCATTTACTCGTCTTCGTAATGCGTCCACATAACCCGGGTGGAGGGTAGCAGTTTTTCCCGTAACTATGATCTGCTTATCATCAACACCAAGTTCATGGGCATTAAAAATCATGTGGTAACTCTGCCTGGGAGATAATACGTCATAGCCAAGACTGGCATTCAGTTGTCGTTCGTCAGTGATGACGCAGTGGGCTCTACATAGCATAGGTGGTTGAATTGGTTCCCAGTTAGAATACAAATGGAATTTTATGGATTTTTTTTTCTGATTCAAAAATAATAATTGCCACATACGCAGTTAAAATAAGTCTATCATTGATAATTGATGCGCCGCATATACTGATACCCAATTGGCCGTTCTCCTCCCTATCACTTAAAAGTTTAACCATCCATGGGAACTCGTAGGGGGTGGCTTCTTCCCCACCCACTATCCGACCCGACAATCTATCCCTGAGGAGCCCACATTCTAAAACAGGCAATTTTACCAAAGATGTAATTAAATTATACTCTCCAACGGAAAAGTTTTAATAGTGAAATGAAAATTGAATTGTTTATTTAATTGCTTGCTTATACCACAGTCGAGTGACTCATCTCTCTTAAGTTTTTCGGGGGCCTTCAACCACGCCCATGGCTGGGGACACCAGGTGGTGTTGGAGGCGCTTGCGATTGATTCGATAACCTTGAGGATAGCTGAAATTGAATTTGAATTTAATGCAAATTTATTAGGTAGGTTTGGGCGTGTAATTAATTTTAACAACTAGCTTATCAACACTTACTATTAGCAGGTACGAAAAATAAATGTCTGCGTCCATCCGAGCCCTCCCTCACGAATGTGGTTACCCCCACCATGTAGAAGTAGTGACCATATATTCCTCCATATGTACTCAGAGGATTCTTCATCACCTCCATATACAGGGGCTGACCTTCCTCCAGGTCAGCTTTAGCATCGTTGGAGGTGACACAATAAACCTCTTCTTTTAACCCCCCAGTCCCTAGTTTTAACTCCCCGCCAATGTCGCACTCTTGTCCCCTCTTAACTTCCAAATAGCTTAGAATTTCGGACTTTGAACTTTCATAACGAACCTGACGCCCCACCAGGGACCCTGAAGTTCATCCTGTTCTGGGAGACAGACGGGTTTGTTTTGATTTACATTCGAGGTGAAGTCATAGTCCACCTGGATGCCCATCGCTTTGGAGCAACGTCCTTTCTGAATGATTCCCACAACAGGGAAGGAGGTACCTTGATCGGACTTTGGATTGTTAGTAACCTTGATATCGGCTGCATCCGCCACGTTTCCTCCTTTGGTCAAGCATTTCCGGGAAGTTAAGATCACGTTGGAGGTGATCACTGTTCCCTTGCAGGTTACCGTTTCGGATGGACTGACTTTTAGATGGACGAAGATGACCCAGGGGAAGATTAGCGTTCCATTTGTACCTTCCTTAACTAGAAACACTCCACATTCTTTATAAAAAATAAAAAAAGTGTCAATCTGTTAAGGGTTATTTCTTAGGTATGTTATAAATTCCTTATTGAGTCATGATACCCGATCATCACTATTTATTAATAACACTTACGGCAATCATGCTGCGATAATTTTCTCTTCCCATTTATACAAAGAAATGAGATGGAGAGTAAAAGGACCGGACAAAAGAAAATCTTGGAAAGATACATTTTTTAGTTCTTATTTTAAGGAATGATCTGCTAGCAGTAAGAATCTTTTAACTTTTGTGGGATGTCATAATATTTTGCTCATGTCTCATGCATTTTATGACTATTATGTAAAATTTAATAGGCAATTTTATTGAATGCCAATTTTGCTTAATCATTTGCGTCATTCTCGCATCTCGCATAAATTGATTACTTTAGTGGCATTCGTGCATGGTAAATTTCATTATGAGTGAATGCAGCAAATGATAGAAAAAGTTAGCCCAGTTACGACCTTGCAAATAAATTGCGAATTTTCCAGAAATAAAAATTATCGGTAACTTTATTTTATTCACGATTAAATGAAGTCCTACTTGAGATGAAAAAATCTAGATCATTTTATTTCTTACAGTATTTTGCCTTGTGTAACTTCGAATAGTAATCTATCCATGAAAGTATGTCTGTTGGAGGAAAAAATATATTTTAATTTGAGTTATTTTTTGTATTAAATAACTGGAACGATTTGTGGCAAATGGCAAATCATTTAAATATATTCCACTAACTTCTATCTTGCAAGTCCGCATAGTATATGGCTGTTCCGAGTATTTTTTCAAACGCTTCATCTGCAAATACCTCGACTGGCAGTGTCAGGGCAAATTGTTTTTTATTAGGTTAGAAAAACACAGCAATTAACATTATTCATACAAAGCTTCCCCACGATGATTATACGCAAATTGCGTAACTTATGCCAAAGATAACTTACGAAAGCTAGTTGCTCCAACCAGAGTGTACTTCCCCTTGCTAGTCTCTTGAATCAAGGGCCCCCCCGAGTCCCCGCGATTCGCACTTTTATACTGGTCCAAGCCAATGCAAACGACCGTCCTGTGAAAATAAACCAATGTTACTTCGCCATTCGTGAAGTTGGTAAACTTCTCATTGCACTCTTTGAGGGGCAGGATGGTGATTTCCAGCTTTTGCAAGACTTCCGCAAAACTTGTATTAAGCTTTAATTAACAAAAAGTAATATGAAAGTGGCATATTATAGTCCATCCATCAAGAATTTATTCTAACTTTCTATACAATTTACCTTATCCGGTGAAATTCTTCCCCAGCCAGCAATCTAAATCATGTGGAACAAAATCACCCATGGCAAGCATTTTGATATTAAGTATACATATGGTAATGTTTAACTAATTAGGAAATTTGATTTTTTTAAAGTAATTTAAAGCAATATTCGTTTGAAGTGGGATTTACAGTCGCCGTCTTATTTTCAACGGGAATTGGCTTTCCGTATTTGGGTAAGCAAACTGGTCTATGCAGAGGTTGGCCATCAGGACGGAGTGCCGAAAAATTCAGGGGCTGGTCCAGAATGAGTAAAGCTGCATAGAACCAACATCAGATAAAACATTATAATATCCCAAAAATCTCCTAATCTGACTTCCGAACATAAACCGTGACATATTTTACCTGAGTCCGTTTCAAGAGAGGGATTATAAATAGAAGCATTTACTGTCCTTCTGAGTGAGTCCACGTAACCCGGGTGGAGGATGACGGTCCTCCCTACAACT
This sequence comes from Pseudosinella alba, assembly GCA_034700485.1. Classification (NCBI taxonomy): domain Eukaryota; kingdom Metazoa; phylum Arthropoda; class Collembola; order Entomobryomorpha; family Entomobryidae; genus Pseudosinella; species Pseudosinella alba. Next base: position 64,170 of record JAQIXQ010000024.1, read on the forward strand.
CTAATCTGTTCCGGGTCTTCATAGAGTTTATGACTATTAAACGACATGTGGTACGTCTGCCTGCGAGATATTACGTCATAGCCAAGGCCGGCATTCAGTATCCGTGCATTTGTAACGACGCAATGGGCCCTAGATTCACAGGTAAGTAGGTAGTTGCAGTTTAGAAATAATAATGATGCGTAATTGGGTAAATCTTTTTGAAAGAATTGAATCGCTTTGATTAATATGAAATAAGTACGCAGTTAAAACGAGTCGATCATTGATTATTGACCCTCCACATAAGCCCAAGTTACCCAACTTTCCGTTAATCTCCTGGTCAGTGACAAGTTTAACCATCCATGGGAATTCATACGGGGTGGCTTCTTTGCCACCGACAATCCTCCCTGTTAATCCTTCCCTGAGGAGTCCACATTCTAAAATGCGTGATTACCAAATATGTTCTTCAACAATGGAACCGTTGTTGTAATAATGGAACGAATAATTATGTAGTCAATTTGTTGCAGGTATACATACCACAGTCGAGTGACTCATCCCTCTTTAGTTTCTCGGGGGTTCGCAGCCAAGCCCATGGCTGGGGACACCAAGTGGTGTTGGGAGAATCCGCGATGGTTTCGATAGTCTTGAGAATAGCTGAGATGAATGAGCAAGAGATCAAACCAACTAAACTGATCAAAATTAATTTATATTAAGTAATAGACTTACTGTTAGTGGGTACAAAAAATAAATGTCTACGTCCGTCCGAGCCCTCCCTCACGAATGTGGATACCCCTACCATGTAAAAGTAGTAGCCATATATGCCTCCATGGGTACTCAAAGGATTCTTCATCACCTCCATATACAGGGGCTGACCCTCCTCCAAATCAACTTTAGTATCTTGCACAGTGACGCAGTAGATGTCTTCGTTTGCCCCAAGTTTAAACTCCCCACTAATGTCACAGTCTTTTCCCTTCTTTACTTCCAAATAGCTTAGAATTCCGGACTTTGAACTTTCGTAACGAACCTGACGTCCCACCAGGGAAGCTCCCTGAAGTTCATCCTGGTCTGGAATACAAACGGGCTTGTGTTGAGTGACATTCGAAGTGAAGTCATAATCCACCTTGATGCCCATCGCTTTGGAGCAGCGTTCTTTCTGAAGGATTCCCACAACAGGAAAGGATTTTCCTTGACTCTGTTTTGGAGCGCTAGTGACCGTGACGTCAGCTGCCTCCGCCACATTTCCACCTTTGGTCAAGCATTTCCGGGAAGTTAAGATCACGTTGGAAGCGATCACAGTTCCCTTGCATGTCACCGTTTCGGATGGACTGACTTTCAGATGGACATAGATGACCCAGGGGAAGATTAGCGTTCCATTGGTTCCCGGCTTGACTAGGAACACGCCACATTCTACAAAAAATATGAAACGATTCCAATTATTATTTAGAAGTTAACAATCAAAAATAATGTGGAATAATTTGTCACACTTGTAGCTCAAGTTGTAAAACTGGCTTACGACAATCATTTTTCGACAGTTTTCTCTCTGCATTTACTACATGAAGAAGTGAAAGGCAGAGTAAAAGAATTGAATGAATGATGAATTGTGAAAAATACATTTTTGTAGAACCCATTTTTGTATAAGCCATGCAGGCATGCAAAAGCATAATTGTGAAATTTGTGAAGAGTCGTTTATTAATTTTTGCTGCTTGCTATATTATTATTATCTGATGTCATGTAATAAACATTTGGATCGTGCGTCGATCTGTGCGTTATTAGCAGCATATTACGTTAATCGTAAGTTAATCATTTTCTTCAAACTACGTTACTTAATGGTTAATCAACGTCAATCCGTAATAGAAGATTAATTGAAGATTTTTGTTTCTCTGCTAATAATGAGTCATATGCATGACTTACGTATTACGTAATACGTAATGCACTTACCGTCAAAGGCAAGACACATGAAGCGACATGAAACGACGAAGCAAATCGTTTTAAATGTCCACTCCAATTTTAAATGTAACCTGGTTGATGGCCTTCCTTGTTGTAAAAATATACTTCCTGTTTCGTAAATGTTGTCGAACTTGCTGGTATATGTAAAGTCCAGGCGCAATCAGTCCAATACACTCATTAAAAAATATTACCCATTTGAAAAGTATAACGTTTGACTTCAATTTTATAGGATGCACCCATGTAGACAATTTAATGCTTTCAGTCATTGAGGTTGACAACTTTTTTAACATGGAAATATCTCCAATGCAGTCTCAATTATATGTACTTTTGAGTAACCTCGTCTAAAACTAGGGAATTATAGTGTCTAGTTGATATTGGTATTAAAATTTCTTACGTGGATTTATATGGCTTACGATTAGCCAAAATAAGTACCAAATAGAAATACATAATCCTCAAATAATCTACTTAAGTACTGCTTGGGCATTACATTTCTTCCAAGGTGAAAGGAAAGGATTTTTATAATAAATTGCATATAAATTTTCACATCGGTTCCACATTCTGCTCTGGATGGTCCCAAGTTGTGAGTGATATGAACATATCCATAATGTCGCTTTCACTAGGGGCAATAAGGAGCCATCTCCTCCTTCAAAAGTTTACCCCTTTCCCATACGCCATCCACATGACGTCTTCAAATGGCCTCCAATTTAAATCAAACCCATCCTTTGACCACCCCATGATTGCCAAGATCCGCAACACATTTGCAGCCACATCATTCCTGGCCCTTCTATTCTACCTTGTGGCGGTTGGGAGTCTCCTCTCCAAGTGGAATCATTATGGGGAGGAGAGATTCGAACTGTTTTGCCTTGGCTTGACACTAATATGCATGGGTGTGAATTCACTTGGGGCCCTCTTTATAATTTCCTCTCGTCGGAAAGACTTCCTACAGTTGGGGAACCAGTTCCTCCAAGCAGTTCCCATCCGTGTGGTCCCACTTCCGGGTCACATTCGAGATTTTCTAAAACCCAACTTGAACCTGTTGAAGGAACTTTCCATGTATGGCTTCAGTATGTGCTTTGGGAGCATCCCGATTTTTGTCGCTGTGGCTTCCCTCCTAAGTAGCTATGATCCGAGTGAATATATGCTCAGCTCAATGGTTGACCAGTGGTCACCCTTGGGTCTCATTCTTATCAATATCCTGAGCTGTCTTATTTACTCAGTCATTGCCGTCTATCTGGCTGGCTCGGTCTTGTCACTTTTCCTCCTCGCGATTATATTTTCTGAGGGGATGTTCCATCTCATCCCCACAATTCAGTTCAAGGGTCATGCTCCAACCTCGACATCCAACAAGGGCCTCTCGTTTGGTGAAAGTGCCCTACTTGTAAATGAGATAATTTATCTTCGCCGGTATTACCGGAAGTGGTTCGCCCTCTACTTTAGAAACTTCCGGAGATTTCAGCTCTTGGTCACAAATGGTGCCCGGATAGCCAGGGGGCCCTTGTTCGCAGTCACATGCAATGGGATTGTATTCGCCGGGGTATGCTCCTATGGCACGCTAGCCATGTTCCGAAAGTTGCCCCTGATTGTCTACTTCTCGTGTGCCATAATGTGGTTCATATGCATGGTCAATAACTTTCTGTTGGGCCACTTTGCAGATATTCCCAATCGGAATGGAAACAACTTTAGACGGTTTTGGAAGCAATATCTTCCTAAAAGTGGCTATCAATGGAGGGAGTTGCTAAGTTGTCCGGAGGTTGGGTATGATGTTGGGCCCTTTAGGAATATTAGGAAAGTGTTTTCATTGTCGATTTATAATGTTTTTATTGACTGTACGGCTAATCTGTTAGTGGTGGATGGTTATCTGAGGCTTAAATGAGCATTTGGGGCCAAATGAGAAAATCATTCATACCGATTTATTTTAAGGAAAAACTCACAATTTGAGTGATTGTAAATAATGATGATAATTCAATTCAATCCATTTTATTATGTACCATTTTTATTAATTAATAAAATTAGTACTTTTATTTTACATTACATAATTTTCTAAATAACAGCATTATTAGGTTTAATGGTTTAACTTAGTTTAAATGACTAATGACTAAGGACTAACATGGACTTGCTCAAAAATGTTTCTGCATTCCTAAATTTGATGAACTGACGTTTCCTGATGTTCACGACTTAGCTATAGCTGAATGGATCATGTTCCCTAAATCAAAATGTAAAATTCATTTCAAATTGCTAAACACATCCAGACTTTGACTAATTGATGATTAGTGATTTAAATATTTTTTTAATCATTTTTTTAAATGCAACTTACATCCCCCAATAACTGTTTGATCAGAGCTCTACTCATCCTATCCTTATTCTCCGTCACAGTGATCCCAGAACTATCTCCCCCACTGGTCCTGGCATTCACGTGTAATATCCCCTGAGCATTGATTGTCATCTCTACGTCGATATTCTCCACCTCTGCATCCTTCGGGGGGATCCCATTCAAGTAGAAATCTCCCAACTTCTTATTTTCCACAGCTTTGACCTTCTCACCCTGATAAATAGTGATTTGGACACTGGTCTGGTTATTATGGGCGGTCTTATAGCGCTCCTCTGCCCTCACCGGGATTTTTGTCCCCTTCGGGATGATCACTGAGAAGTCCCCGCCATACACCTCCACTCCGATGGACATTGGGGTCACATCTTGTATCTGGGTGAAGTCGATGGAGTCTTTGGTAATTGAACCATTCATAACTGCAGCCTTCATGGCGGCTCCGACGGCAACAGCTTCGTCAGGATTGATTGACTTGTCCAACTGTTGTCCTCCGAAGAAATCGCAGAGTAATTCCTGAATTTTGGGGATTCTCGTAGAGCCTCCGACCAGGACGATGTCGTTGATCTGGTCTTTTCCCACTTTTGCATCTTTTAAGGTGGATTCCACTGCTGTAATGGTACTCTGGAAGAAGGCTTCATTTGCCTCTTCAAACTTTCCTCGGCTAATTTTTACAGACAAGTCCTTTCCATGGTAGAGACTGTCCACGGATACTTCAGCGATTCTGCCTGAGGACAATTCTTTCTTCTTCTTTTCGCATTCTCCCTGTAAGCGCTTTAGGCGCCTTCTGGCGTCATCCCTCGTTTGCTTCACTAAATGAGAAATTAAAAATATGAGTTTTAGACAGATTTACTTTCCCCAATCAAGGTATGAATATAAATTACTATTTTTACCATCAGAGTCCTTCCCATCAAACAGGTCCACCCCACTAGATTTTTTAAACTCTTCCGCACAATGCTCCATCAGCATCCTATCAAAGTCCTCTCCCCCCAGATGGTCATCACCCCCAATCGACAACACATCCAACTTCCCCTCTGTGGACACCACCACCGCCACATCGAAGGTCCCCCCTCCCAAATCAAAAATCAGGATATTTCGCTTCCCACCCCGCTCCCCAAACGTGTCCGCGTGTTGCTTCTTGTATGCAATGGCGACTGCCACAGGCTCCGTCAAAATGGTCAGCACCTCTAGTCCGGCCAGATCCCCCGCATCCTTGGTCGCTTGCTTCTGCCCATCCGTGAAATAGGCTGGAACGGTGATCACCGCTTTTGTCACCGGCTTCCTCAAAAACTTTGACGCGGTATCTTTCATTTCCTTCAGAATCTTTGCGGAAATCTGCTCCGGATATAGTTTCTGGCCCATGACATTGATCTTTGGGTTGGGGTCCCCTCGTTCACTTTCTACTGTGAAGGCCCACATTTTCATATCCTGTTGAAGCTTTGGGTCGTCAATCTTCCTCCCGATGATGCGCTTCGCGTCGAATATCGTATTTTCCGGATCTTCATAGGCACTTCGCTTGGCGGTGTCTCCAACAACGTGGCTTCCATCATCCTTAAATTGGACATAGCTTGGAGTGGTATAATGCCCCTGTGAATTGGGAATAACGCGAACCTTCCCTTTGGCATAGACAGCGACGCAAGAATATGTGGTCCCCAGGTCAATCCCGATGGCAGCGTCCTCACATTCCAGGTTCATGTCATTTTGTTCCTTGTACTTCTGGAAGGATTCGTTTAGGGACTTTACCAGTTCCTCCTTGTGAGCTGATTTCATGGCGCATTTCTGGGAGCAGGATGCTTCACATTTGGCACTAATGTCCTCATGTAATTTATCCAATGCCTGGGGAATAATGAATTCGTTATTCATAAAATGTTTTTTCATCTCGTCATCGTACAGTTGTCTAGCAGAAAGCATTTCCCGTTGAATGGCCAGGGTCTGCGCAGCGCTTTCTTTCGCACCTTCCAATTTTAGCTTGAACGAGTCCTTAATTTCGTCAAATATTTCTTCAATGTCCTGCCTCAACTGGGAAATGTAACCGGAAGTGAACTGCCCATCTTTGATTGGACACTTTGACATAAATTCGTCTTCTGCAGCTTGGAGCTCTTTATTGTGACATTTCTTCAAGTTGTTCATTGTGTTTACAGTGTCCAGGGATTCTGTGAAACGTTCTTCATAATTGCTGTAGCATTCCTTGGCCAATTTTTCAGCGACTGACCTTGCAAGATCGATTTTTGTCTTGTTGTCCAGTTCCAACTTGGCGAATTCTGATGAAATTTTAGCAAGCATGTCATCCCGTTCCTCGTCGTATGTACCGTCATCATCGAAACGTTTGAAATGATTTAGTGCCAACTTCCGGCTCGACGTGTGGAAGCTCTGTAGCTCTGACTCTGTGACATATTTCTTGGACTCGAGAAGTTTTCTGATTTCTGTTTCATACAACTTCAAGCAATATTCCTTAACTTGCTTCACATCTTCTCCCTCTTCTTGTTCCTTAACCTTTTGACGCTGACGGGGAACAGGGGTCGGGGGGATGGTTGTGGGGATCGGCTCATGAAAAGTTATGCCTCGTGATGGACCACTTCCGTTATAGTTATTAGGGTTGGTGTGTATCCCTGCCACATCGATGGTTTCTGATGAGCTCCCAAGCTGTAAGTCTTCCAATGACAGATTTTGCAATGAAGGGAAACCCCCGGGATTCATGGAGTTGGCCTCCTCCATCCTGGGTTCCTCCTTGGCTCTTTCCTCAATTCGGACGAGGAGGGATGTACGAATAGATTCATAGGCTTTGTCCATTTTAGCATCCAGTGTGGCGTCTGTCGGACCGAGCTCTGACTCTGATCTTGAATGTTTTGAGGGGGACTTCTGCTTGGATGAGAACTTTTTCTTTTCTTTCAGGAAGGTTTCCGCCATTTCCGCTTTCACATTTTGGTGAAGTTGGTCAAGAGCCTCTATATCGGTCACCTCTTCATTATTAAGCTTTTCCTGCATTGCTAGTTGATATTTTGAGCCCATATCTCGGCGCAGTTTTTCTATTGCCAACTCAGCCATTTTCTGTCGAGCTTGGTTTTCCCAGAGGAACCTTTCCTCTAGGACTTTCTCCAACTTTCCCTGTAACTCAATAAGGCTATCGGCGACCTCCCGGCAGTTTCCGTCGAATTTGTCTTGGATCTGTTCAATGATATCGCTGATGACAGCGTTTCCCCTGGTGGTTATGAAGGATTCTTCAAAGTACAAATATTTGTTATTTGAGCTAAATTGGACGTGTTCCGCAACTTGGTCGTGAAATGAGTCCAGGGCTAATGTAACTTCCTCTTGAATCGCTGCTTTCTGGATGTCCTTCATCCTTTTCTGGAAAAGGGTGAACTCTCTCGACAGGCTCCCGTCCAACTCTTCTTCCAAGTCGTTGATCAGATTAATATCACCAAACTTTCTAATTTTGGAGAAAGTGGATTTGGCATTTCTCCTCCCCTTCGTGTCAAGATCTTTCAACTCAACTTCCTTCAGCAGATTGTTTTTCTTCATGGACTTCTCGACGAATTTGACATAGGTTTGGAGAGCAGTTTGGACCGAGTTTCGATTCACCACTTGGATCGTGGCCTCCATCACCGATTGCGGGGATGGGATCTCGGGGGAGTTGAAGGTGGAAATGTACAAATCCAAGTGAGATTGGAGGTCTGCGGCGGTGATGGTATTTCCGAGGATTTGCTTCAGGGGAAGCCCATCCGAGCAAAAGTAGTAGTCCATGAAGCTCTTCAGCATTTCAACAAACGGGGGGCGCAGGTCAGCCACATGGCCATTAAACTCGGGGAGAACCGCCTTCTCCCCAGGGTGGGGCATCAGAAAGCAGTCCACAGACTGGAAGGAAGCCTTAATATTCTTCCTGGTCGATTTGGCTTCAAGGGATTGACCGGGTTTGAGCTTCAATACCTCTTGAATGAATTTATTCCCTCCTTCACTGCCCATGGGATAGTGAAATGGACTGTTCCAGTCCCTTATCACAAATGTCAGCTTTTGGTAAGGCTTGGATGAGCTCTCCTCCTCCTGCAAAGATGATTGGGCTTGGAGGACCAACTTCCCGTAATTGATGTATGAGTCAAGGGACAGCAGATCATCCTCTTTAAGTTGCTTGAAGACATTGAAAATCATGGAGGAGGACATGAGCAAGCTGAGTCCAACAATGGATGACATTGTTTTGGCGTCCGCAAACTCATCTTGAGTCCCTTGAGTATCCAGGACTAGGACTGAAACTGGTTGATCTCCATTCAAACTGGAATTGATTATGAAGGGCTTGCTCCAGATCCAAATCCCTTGTGTTTGCGACTTCATCCCATTTCTGAATTTGAAGCCGTGCAATGGCTCATTCCTATTCATATCATTTATCCAGTCCTGTTCTCCCTTCTCCAGGTATTCCAAGTAGCGGACGATGTTTGCCAGGAGGAAGCTCTTCCCTTGACGGGAGGGGCCGCAGATGCAGAGGATGCACAAGGGATGCCCATTGGTCTTGTCGAGGACACTCTTCAAGTTGGCGTGGTCTAAATGGATGCGGTCTTCTGAATCCACGTCCACATTGTTAAAATGAACTAGTTGTAAGGGCCCTTCGCGTATGTAGCCTGACATGATTCCATGTAGACCAAAAACTGTCTATTTAACTGACTATGCCAGAAATAAGCAGTGTCCGTTTTGAATTCTAATTAAACTGCCAAAACTAAATATGACTACTACAGTCTAATTTATATGCATTAGTCATGCAGCTTTGCACTTGCAGTGGCACACAAGGAAAAGTAATTTTTATGAGTGGGTTGGGACATGTTAATGTTCATAAATAAAATGACAATTGGGAACATGGATAAAAAGTTTCCCACTTTTCTTTTGCAATGACTGGACAGGATAGTATACATGTGTATGCTTTATATTTTATGTTATCGAGGTGGGTTCTCATATCAGTGAGTTATCAATTATTATTATCTCGAAAAGTGTTTCCGCAGGATAAAAACGTGAGGCAAACGAAATATAAATATATACCTGTTGCGGCGGGTGTGAAAAGGGAGCTAGAAATGGAAACAGATCGATAGGCTAATAGGTATGAGAAGAGTACAAAACACACTCCGGAAGTTAATTGTGCACAGAACTAATAATTATCTATACTAGCACCCATGAACAATTTATCCTCCTCGAATCCTATGAAAAAGGATAGTTTGGTAATTCATTCATTCCGACTCAAAATTCATATACTAATTTGTAATTATATGAGAACCCGATTGATTACTTAATGAAGCTTGCCAGCTCTGGTTTTTGCAATCAACTGGCTTCTTTCCAATGTTTAATATAAGTAATGCTGTTGACAATGAAACTCAATCATCATGGCATAATCGCCTATACGACTATAAAAAGTGGAGTAGACATGCCCATACACTATATGGCAGTCGAATCCAATTTCCAATGAATCATAGAGACCTATATTTGTTTCCAGTTCCACCAAAACTTGGCAAAGAGACTTGATATTGGATTGGAGACTCCAATCCAATTTGGAGTTAAGTTCAAATTCCGATAAGCTCCTATAAGTGCGCACACAGATGAAATAATATGGGAAAGGATAGTATTGCTTTCAGTTATTGCTTTTACTTTGCATGATAATGTTTTCAGTGCTTACATTAAAAATTACAATACTTCTCCGTTCAAAAATACACAGGATACTACACGTATCCTAGAGTCCACGTAATATATGAATCATATAATATATGATAAGATGCACTATTTTAGCCATGCATGATAAGCTCACTCAAATTGCAAACTTTATGATTATGGCATGGATGGATATAACTGGAGTTATGCTTGGCAATTTTATTGTCCGTCTGCCGTCTACACCCAGTCGGACATTCATGAAATGAAACAGATCCGGATATTTTGGAGGAGCATTGTTAGAGTAATTGACTTCAAATTACACTGATTGTGCAAAAATCCTTTTGAAATCTTGTTAATATTCTTTAAAATATTTTTATTTGATTACACAGGCATGCATACCTGAAACCAAAATACATTCTATCTGTACACTACTATAATCAATACTCTATTCTATAGCTACGTCTTTGTACCGGTGAGACACGCTTTATATTTTACCTGCCAGATATCAAAACAGTAGATGGGATGGCTTACTTGCAAAAAATCCAAAATGCTGATTGGATACCAGGATATTAGATCCACCATTTTAGTGAGTTGCAAAATTCTACGAGATTTGAATATTCATAAAACACTTTTCCGTGAAAAGAAAGTGACTTTAATTTGCATTACTTTAATACATTCCAGGATCGTCAAACATAAATTAGTACTTGTGGCTGTATCCTTATATCGCAAACTTTGCTCTAACCTAATTTAACAAATTGAGAGGTATATAATCAAATATTTAAGTATTTATATTCCTCTTCTTTATATTCAAAATCATTAGCCTTTACAACTTTCATTGATCCTTGTCATTTCAGAACCTTTTCATTTTCCTTTGAGGAGCTGATAGCTTTCACCGGAATAACCAATATAATCATGAGCCGTAATTTGCTCCCGGAAGCCAGTGACAATGGGGAAGATGCTCCCATTGTTGACCCAATCACCCAAAGGTTTATCGAAGCCCATCAAAGACTTGTCGAGTCACTACCTGCACTTTCGAAAGAAATTAGGAGGGAGCAAGCCAGTACGCACGTACAATGATTAATGATTATATAACTGATTTTGTTTCTTGTAAAGTCACACAAAATCTTTAATATTTAATTCAATGTATTTGAGTGATCATGATTAGGTATATGCAAAATTAATGCTTTCACCACCTTATCATTTTAATTTGCAGAGATGAAGACCGATGGTAATTAACTTTTAAAGTAATTCAATCTTAGAACTGCAATAATTATCAAGAATCACCAAAATTAAAATAGTTTTTTTTATCTAATCTGCCTAGACATATTTACCATGCAACTCCACCTAATAATGAGTGAAGCGAATGAACTTGAGGAGAAAGTAGGGAAATTCACTGGTCCCCATTTCACCAAAAATTATAGAACGCTCCAGGGTGACTTTGCCAAGTTTCAGATGGAACTGGATGGGTTGGACAGTACCAGGAATGATATCCGGGAGGAGAAGAAGAAGGTCATAAGTCAGATTGAGCGGTTGGCGAAAGAGTTGGCCGGGAAGGCTCATGCTGATGGCAAGAGTTGTCCAAAGTGTGAGGTCAAAGATTGATAATGCTACAAATTTAATGCAACCAAACCATATACAAACAATGCAAGAAGATAATTAATTTGTCAACCAGTAATATTTTGTAACAATTCTATAATTATTGCCGCGGGTTAATGTAGCCGAAATAATAATAGATTTGAAGAAACTTGTTATGGAAGTCAGCATGAAATTTTACATGAAGGCAAAAATTTGCCATTTTAAATACATTTTTAATTTTTATTTTTATTTTAATGAATAAATTGACTATGCCTATTTTGTAACATACATAAGTTATGTAATAGTATGGGGGGGGACTACTATATAATAAATTTTGACATAAGAATAAAATTCAAAGAAATATATATAATCACAATTCAACTGATGTAAATGAACAGGACTAACAAGATTGTATTTATTTAGTAATTATCAAATACATGTCCTCTCCATTATCCTCACAGACTTGCCTCAGGTTTAGGGATCAGTCCCCTAAAAACATCAGAGAAATTGCATAAAATTTATTATGAACATTAATTTCAGAGCATAGGTAATTTTGTATACTGCATTGGGTTTACCTCCGCCAACAGTTGCTTCTTGGTCTCACTGCTCATCCTTCCCTTCTTTTCAACAACGACGATGCTGTTACTTATGTTGACACTTCTGACAACTGCCTCAACGTGCAGGATCCCCATCGAATTTATGGACATCCAGATGTCAATTGGCTCTTCCCCTTGTTTTTTGGGGGGAATGCCAGTGAGCTGGAAGTCACCGAGCTTTTTATTGTTTGCGGCCTTCGTAATATCCTCCCCCTGATATATCTGCACATCGATGGTAGGCTGGTTATCCCGGACCGTGTAGTAGACTTGCTTCTTCTTGATTGGGATTTTGGAATTTTTCGGGACGATGACAGATAGCTCCTTACTAGCAACCTCGACCCCCAAAGACATTGGGGTCACATCCTGAATCTGTTCAAAATCAATCTTTCCCTTAGCATCCTCTCCGTTCAATATGGCTGCCTGGACAGCGGCACCATAAGCCACCGCGTGGTCAGGATGAATAGACCTGTTCAACGCTTTCCCTTCAAAGAACTTTTCCAAGAGCTGCTGGACCCTCGGGATCCGGGAGGAACCTCCCACCAAGACAATGTCATCAATGTCCTGCTTCTGCAGTCCTACCTGTGCCAATGTCTCGCCCACCAAGTCGATCGACTTTTGGAAATAGGCCTCGTTCAGCTCCTCGAACTTTTCCCTGGTTATGTCAACCGACAAATCCTTCCCGTCTGCTAGACCGTCCACAGTTATTTTAGTTTTCCTGGCAGTGGCCAAATCCCGTTTTGCATTTTCGCAGTATGTCTGCAACCGCCGCAGTCTCCTCCGGGCGTCATCCCTCTCCGACTTCACATTTGAGTCCTTCCCAGCAAATAAGTCAATTCCGGTATCCGCTTTGAAGCATTCCGCGCAATGTGTCATCATATTTTTATCAAAGTCCTCCCCGCCCAAGTGAGTATCCCCGTTGAGCCCCAAGACATCGATTTTCTTTGGCTTCATATCCAGAATGGCCACATCAAACGTTCCACCGCCCAAGTCGTAGACGACGATCTTCCTTGCTTTATTGTCCAACCGCTCCATGGAGTAGGAAATGGCTGCTGCTGTGGGTTCAGTCAAAATAGTCAAGACCTCAAGACCTGCCAACTCCCCTGCATCCAAAGTTGCCTGCCTCTGCCCATCGTTGAAATACGCTGGAATGGTAATGACTGCCTTCTTAATTGTGCCTGGTTCAAGGTTCAAAAAGTTCTCAGCCATCTTTCGAAATTCAGTGAGTAATTTTGCTGAGACTTGTTCCGGATGGATAAGCTTCCCATTATTCACCACTACCTTGGGGGCTCCGCCTTCATCTTCCTTCACAGTGAATGGCCAAAACTGCATGTCTTCCTGGAGTTCCTTGTCAGTCATTTTCCGCCCAAGGATCCGCTTCGCGTCATAGATGGTGAACTCAGGATTTTTATAGGCATTCTCCTTAGCTGGCTTGCCATACGTCTCGCTCCCGTCCACAGGGTCATAGGATACATAGCTTGGGGTGGTTTTGTCCCCACCCTGCTCCCGATTAGTTACAATGTGAACTCGTCCTCTGTAGTAAACGGCAACACAGCAGTATGTGGTTCCCAGGTCAATGCCAATGGCTGGGGCCACTCCCAATCCCTGTTCGGAATTTGCGTTCATGTAATTTTTGTCCATGTATTTTCCCAGCAGCTCACCCAACTCCTTGTGCAACCCCTCCTTTTGCGATTTGGTGATTGCCGTTGTCTTATCAATCTTGCTAATGACCACTTCCTTTACCTGATCATGGATATCCAGTAGATTGGCGGGATTCATAAACTCGTTATTTTTGAAGTGCTTCTCCATCTCCTCGTTGTAATTCTTTTTGGCCTCTACCAAAAGTGAACCCAGTTTGACCTCTTCTTCTGTGGTCTTAATATCCAAGGCCTCCTTCAACTCTTGGTACTTCTCCTCAATGTCATACTTAAGGGACTCCTCGAATGCCTGGGAGAAGCTGGCATCCCAAATTGAGAAGGCGTCCCAGAGGCTCTGGATTACTTTCTCTGTTGCCTTCTCATGGTGAGCTCTTAACTCCTCCTCCCTCGAAAAGTCCAAGTCTGTGGTCATGATTTGGTCGTATTGGTCTTCACAGGTTTGGACAATCTTTTTGGCCTCCGCTTCTGCCGTCAATCGCCCCTGTTCATTGCGATTCTTAATAGACTCAAAATTGGTTGTAATTGTTGATTTGATTTCGTTTTTAATTTCCTGATTGTTTTCGGATGTGCCGATTTTAGGGAAGTTTTCATAGTTTTGTAGAGCCTCCCTCTGAAGCCGCTCATGTTCCCTTTCCAGTTTTTCAACTGGGATGAAATCAATTTCCTTGAAAAGACTTTTCATTTCCTTGTCGTAAAGTTCCAGACTTTCCAGCCTTGCTGACTCAAAGCTCCTTTCTGCCTGCTCCTTTTTCACCTTGACCTCATCGGTTACCACGCTGTCCAAGACTTGCTTGAGCTGCTCATTCAGTCTGGTCTCGAGTTCAATGCTGGCGGCGCTACTCCTTGGAAATGGGCTGTCCCGGTAGAATTTGTCCAGGATGGAGCTGACCTTCATGGAATGAATCATCCGAAGTGCTGCCTCGTTCATCCCTCCTGCTTGGGCGACGCCACGAAGCTCTGTCTCATATTCGGAGATATTTTTGCTCAAGAAGGTTTCTGCCTCCTGGACCAAGCTATGAATGCCAAGTTTATGTTGATTCTTTAAATGGGCAAATGTGCTGTCCATTTCATTTCCCAGTCTGCTAAGGTATTCATTATAGAACTCCCGTTTCCCAGGCTTTTTCGCTTCAAGGAAGGATCGTGATTGGGCTCCTTTGAAATCTTGGCAAGCTTGATCTAACGTGGCATCATTATCTTCAAATTTGTTGGTTGCAAAGTACTCCTGTGCCTTGAACTGGAATTTAGAATGAAGGTCCTCCACAATTTTGTTCATGGCCTGTTCAGCATTCGCCCGATGGTTCTTGTTTTTGGTCAGGTAGGAATATAGGATGGACTCAAAAATCGATTCCAGCGATTGGACAATGGCATTGAGGGCGTCTTCCTCTTCGTTGGGGAACTTTTCATAGAACTCGTCCATGATGTCTGCTTGGACATCCTTGGCCGTCTTGTTGATCAGGGAATCTTCGTAGAACTTGGTGTCAGCGGCATCCTCAAGCTGGATCACGGTCTCGAGTTGTTCTCGGAAGTTTGTCGTGGCCTCATTGGTAGCTGCTGTAACGAACTGTCTTCGTTTATCCTCATTTTGTTGGACAATTTGAGAAAACTGGGATTTTAGTTTGCTCTTGAGTTCCTCTCGTAATTCATCAGCGGTTTCGGGTGTCCCCACGGCAGGTGCTTTCTTGAAGATGGTCAGAGCCTGTTTCTCTGCTGCAGTGTGGAATCTGGCAAGCGTCTCTTTTGGGATATTTGTGTCCTTCTTTCCTTTTGGGGCGCGACGGTTCATATATTCCCGATAGGATTTCAGAGCCTTCTCGATAATATTTCTGTTTGCCATTCGGGATGTGGCCAGCAACATGGTCTCGGCGGTGGGGACCTGGTCGGAATTGAAAATCTCGACGTATTTCTCAAAGCAGGATGTAAGTTCTGGTGCGGTAATCTCATTTCCCAGGACCTTCTTAATGGGCAGAGTCAGTCCATTCAGCATGGTGTTGATGAAGTCCTCCAATTTCAGTGCAAATGGTCGATTTAGCTCAGCAATGGATCCTTCGAAATCGGGGCCTAATGCTTTGTCGCCGATTGGGGGCATAAGATAGCAGTCTAATTTTTCAAAGCATTTTTTAATCGATTTCCGTACTTGCTGTGCATCGGTGGGTTGGCCATCTTTGACAGTTAGTTTCTCTTGCAAGAAGGACTTTCCTCCCTTCGCTCCATATGGGAACTCTCCCGGGTTGTTCCAGTCCCGAATCAGGAAGATGAGCTTCTGGAAGGGTGACTCATCCCCTTTCATTTGATCCATGGCTAGCATGCCAAATTGTGTGTAGGTGTTCAGAGCGGCCAATACATCTTCTTGGAGGTGGGTAAAAAAGTTGAATATCACGACGGAGGAAGTAAGCAGACTTAGGCCGGCAATAACGGACATGTCACGGGTTGTGGTGTATTCGCTGTTGGTCCCCTGGGTGTCGATCAGCACAACAGCTATGTCGACCCCATCCTCATTGGTGATGAAAAAGGGGCGACTCCATATCAAAATCCCTTGGGTGACTGGGGATACCCCACCCTTAAATTTGAAGGCATCCAGTGGCTTTGTCTTGTTGTCCCAGTCCATCCAGCCATCGTCATCATTTTCCAAGGCTTCCAGATATCGGACTACGTAGCCCAGGAGGAAGCTTTTCCCTTGACGGGTTGGGCCACAGATTGAGATAACCGCGATGGGCCGATCTTTGGCTTGCTCCAAGACAGAATCAAGATTTTTATGATTGAGCAGAAGCTCTTTGCTTCCCCCATCGTCTTCCTGGGAGAAATCCACGAGTTGAAGGGGTTGATCATCCATTTTGGTTGAGGTTGCGGGACTCGTTTCCGGCTCTATAGAAAAATTAAATATGAATCAATATGGGTAGATCATGTCAATTTGCGAATTATTTTTTACCAGGATAAAGGTTTCTGAAGAAATACAAAACATTTTACAATGCAACGGCGGCCAGAAACTTACATTTAATTGGTCCCTTAATGCGGTTCGTGAAAATTAATTGCTTTGAATGATTTTTGCTATTCAGGCTGATCTTCAGGCAAACGAGGAAGTGAAAGCAAATCCCCGGAGATTGAGCAACTACCTTCCAAATTCAATTCATGAACGAAATTCGCATGCCAACTTAAGTGGAGTATGCAAGTAAAGTATATTCTTTATCTTGCATTGCAAATTGTAACTTGTATTAGTTCATCCTTTGTATGACTTTCAGTTTTTATGGGCCCTCTTGGGTCTTATCAACATTGGATATTTTTTATTGTCAATTACCATGCCCTTTTAGCTTGGAGATATGTCTATTGCATTATTACTTGCATGATGGTAGACGGTGAGATCATTCCAGAACAGAGACGGACATATTATATAAATGAGTCATATACATTTGCCAATTGCCAATATCAACTTGAATTGAAAACGTTTTGAATATGCCAAAGCCAACAAGGAAAATTTGTTTTAAGGAAAAAATAAACTCGTTTAGCATTTATTGAGCTGATAATTTGAGGCTTATAATATTTGTTCATTTCGCATCAGGAACATCAAAAGTGATAAGAAGATAAACCAATAAAACGGTATTATTGGTGGATACATAATAGGTGACTGGCTCTGACTCATTATAAAAAGTTACAACTTGCTTTGTTTGCAGCAGGACCAACAACAATCTCAATTCATATATTTGCTATTTAATCAATCAAACATTTGCAGACGAATAGTTCATGTTGCTTTGCTTTGTCCGAAAACTCAATGGAAAATTGATCAGGATTTATTTATTCATCGCGTATAGATAGTAAGTAGCATTAAAATTTGGAGTTGGAAATATAAAGCACTTCACATTTGCGATTTGTTTAAGTTTGCACAGATAGGAAGAATGATTGACGTATCCTGCCATTCCCGAATTCTCCCTCAATAATAGTTAATTAATGGTGTGTCGTAAAGTGAGATTGAGATGAATCATGAACAACGATATTGATACATGACAAGGCTTATTTATATGCTACCACTGTAGTGATTTCAGTGATATAATATTTTACTGTTGCTTATAGGATAATAGCCTAACCGTGTCGTATCTATCGTATGTGAACAAATTATAGTGGAGTTTCCGATTTTATGTGTCTGTCTGTCCGCCTGTCCAGTCACATATGTGAGATGAAACATCTAAAATTGATTGGCATTTTTGCACATATACAGACCCTCCAGACAACGAAAGATGTACTTCAAAAGCAATGTAATAAATATGATTATGAAGTGAGAAGCAACTACAAACATCTGACAATGTGTTTCTGGGCCCAATTCTATGCTAATCAGTGAGGCGGAATTCTATGCATTTATTTTTCTCAAATATGCACATTGCACATATTTATGCAACAAAAACAGCCAAAGGCAAAATATACACAAAAGTATGCGTTTATTTTTACTTTATTCCTTATAAATGCCACTATTTCAGAGCAAAAAATTACAGTAGGGCGAAATTAATGTAATTACCGTATTCGCTCTAATTAAAGCACTGTCTCTAGTATAAGCACCCCTCCCAGTCGTACGAATTACCATAAACGCACCTCTCTTATATACGCACCCCCAAAATGTAGTCAAATTTTTTATGATAAAATAAACGGTTGGAAATGTCAATTCAACTAAATAATTCAACTAAATTGTTATATTTAACGATGAAAATGAAGATTAAGTTTTAAATTGCAAGTCATTTTGTAATTAATTCAAAACCTAAATAATTCGGTTTGTTAAAAAAGTAGAATTTACGAAATAAATCCTTTAAACGCACCTCTCTTGTATTAGCACCTCTCTAATATACGCACCCTCCCCGAACCTCAAGTTTCAAATAAACGCACAGTGCGTCTATTAGAGCGAATACGGTAAGTCAAGTTTTAAAGCTGAAAGACTGTAATTGCGGTTATTCATATGTGATATTTACCTAAGAAATAATTTAAGTGTAAACGTTTTGAAGGCTAAATTAGGTGTGGTCCGGATAAAATCTGTTAAAATACCGTATTTCAGAATTAGCATGTATCCTGGAAAATGCGAAAATATATGCATTTATATGCACAAAAACCTTCACGTCAAAAGCTTTCCTTTGGCATGTTCACAGCCTAAACCTTGAGCAAGTCAGTGGTGCCAGTACATACGCCACGTAAAAACGCTCCCTTTTGTCCCGATCGCGAATATGGGATGGGACTCTTAAACGGAAAAAAAGACTTCAGATTGGCACTTACAATTAGCCAAAAAATGATTGGTCTAAAGCACTTTCTCTCACTAACAATTCCATCGTGTATCCAGGCAGTGTCATTCATTATGTATATGATATCATGTACATACCAAAAAGTGCCAAAGTAGCGGTTAACCAGATTAGTCTCATTATTCATGCTATGTTCAAGTAAGAATTACTTTTAAAATCCTTGAACAAAATCATACACATTGGACATCAGTTTCATGTACCAAAAATGAAAGCTTAACCTAGAAATACTTACATAAGGCACAAAATCGCTTGAGGTATCCAGTCATCCAATCTATGTCTCTATTTAGCTTCTGAACGCACCCTTCCTTCTGAATCAAACATTCGTAACCAATTCAAACTAGTCCCAACAATGACAAAATTAGTGAAGGAGTTAATTTATTTTTCACTTCACAATTACCCATTGGATAGAGCCAATTATTAAAATTAATATCAAAGTTGATCAAATACATGGAACATGATGCATCCTTTCTCCAAGTTATTACAACTTTTCATGTCTCACTATCCCTTTTCCCCATGTCCCATCTAATACCGCAATACCTGACCAAAAATGGGAAAGTGATCGGACCATCCAGTTAATATATTTTTGTAAGGAAATCGGTATTATTTTTTTTCACTTCTTTATGCTCTATAAAACTAAACTTCCTACTTCCTACTACCAACCCAATTATAATTAACTAACTTGATTGGGGTTGGGGGCAGGGAAAACCAGCGGCATAGATATGTTGGTAAAAAGGGTTAAAGTGTATTTTTAAAAAGCTAAGGGAAAGGGAGAAATGATTTATTTGCATTTTATTCAGTTTTTACCATTCGCTTTCGCACTCACAATCAGACTCTTAGTTGTAGATACTTACACAGATAAATTTACTAGCAATAGCAACTTCACTAACCCATGTATAATATTCATACACGCATTTTTCGTAAATTCTGCTCTGGCTTTTTAGCAACAAATTCCTTATCAAGAGATGTTGACGATGGACGATGAAGCTTGTTAATTCTAAAAGTGAAATATGTAACGAAAATATCTTAAAAAATACCGGAAATATAGTTTTGTTGTTCAGAAAATTACATAATACATATATATAATTATTCGTACATACATTTATCAAAGTTCGACCCATCATGGGGCAACTTGCGACAATTAAGTAATTTCAATTAAAATTGATCTAAATTACTATATTTTTTAAACAAAATTAATTTTCCGCCACGGGCATATCATGTACTGTCATATTTTAGAACAATTAGAATTGTTATTGATACAGAGACATAAATAAAAATGGTGAAACAATTCGACTCACGAAAGATTTAAACTATTTACACATAGTCAGTGACTAAATTATTCAACTAGCAGGAGGAGGAGGATAATAAAAATTTTCAACAATACGTATACAATTAGCTATTGAGCATAATGCTTATTTGCATACACAAATACATTATTAATTCTTAATCTAGACAACTTCTTCATACAATTTCATGACATGAAGTTCACGAACGAACACGCATGCTAATATCAAATATTTCATATTTTCTACGAAACTTTGTTCAAAATCATGCTAAATTATTTTTCTTAAGTATGTATATTGTAATTTATTTTTAACTTGCATTTACTTGATTATCCGGTTAGGTTAACTATTTCCCAGGCAAAAATATATGTTTGGGAAAGGATAAAAATTATTTTTCATTATATCAATTCTCTACAGAATATCATGACAAATGTATAAATTTAATAATTCGTAACAATCGTAACGGTAACACAACACAATCATAATATAATACATAATTCGTTCGCATCTTCAATTACTTCCCCTGGGCATACATGACCTCTAAGATGATCTTGTCTGGAAGGAATATAATAAATCAATTTATCGGTAAAGGGTGGTATGAAGAATGATTATTAATTTTTACTTTAATAATTATCATAATTACCTGCGTCATAAGTCTCTTTTTCGTCTCGGTGCTCATCCTGCTCTTATTTTCCACCACGGTGAGGCTACTTACCGCTTTGGTACTTTTACAAATTGCCTCCACATGTAATATCCCAACAGAATTTACCGTCATCCACACCTCAATCCGCTCCGTCTCTTTTACGCTGGGTGGGATGCCCATCAGTTCAAAGACCCCCAACAGCTTATTATTGGATGCTTTCTGCAGATCTTCTCCCTGATAAATTTTGAACTCAATGGTAGCCTGATTATCTACAACGGTAGAATAGACCTTCATTTTCTTTATTGGGATTTTTGAATTCTTTGGAATGATTACGGAGAGCCCCTCCGTGACAATTTCGGTTCCCAAAGAAAATGGGGTCACGTCCTGAATCTGACCAAAATCCAATTTACCCTTAGCTTGCTCCCCATTCAGCATGGCTGCCTGGACAGCGGCCCCGTAAGCCACGGCATGATCAGGATGAATGGATTTATTCAAGGCCTTCCCTTCAAAGTACCTTGTTAGCATTTCCTGCACCTTCACAATCCGGGAAGAACCCCCTACCAAAACCACATCGTCAATGTCCTGTTTACGTATCCCCACCGCTTTCAGCGTCCCGTCCAATAGTTCAATTGTCTTTTGGAAGTAGGCCATGTTCAACTCGTCAAATTTGTCCCGGGTTATTTCCACGCATAAGTCTTTCCCTTCTGCTAGGCCATCAACAGAGACTTTGGCTCTCCTGCCTGTTGATAATTCCCGTTTTGCCTTTTCGCAATATGTTTGCAGCCGTCTTAGTCTCCTCTTGGACTCATCCCTCTTTTGCTTCTCGCTCGAATCCTTCCCAGCAAACAAGTCGATTCCGGTTTCCACCCTGAAACGCTCTGCGCAATATGTCATCATATTTTTGTCAAAGTCCTCCCCACCCAAGTGGGTATCCCCACTGACCCCCAGAACATCGATGTCCTTTGTCTTCATGTCCAGAATGACTACATCAAATGTTCCACCGCCCAAGTCATAGACGACGATCTTCCTTGCCCTAGTGTCCAACCGTTCCATGGAGTAGGAGATAGCTGCGGCTGTGGGCTCATTCAGAATGGTCAGAACCTCCAGGTCAGCCAGCTCCCCGGCATCCACGGTAGCCTGCCGCTGGCCATCGTTGAAATACGCAGGGACTGTAATGACAGCCTTTTTAATTGTGCCCGGTTCCAGGTTCAGAAAGTTCTCGGCCATCTTCCGAAATTCCTTGAGCAATTTTGCTGAAACCTGCTCCGGGAAGATAAGGTCTCCATTATTCACCATTACTTTCGGTATGCCGTCCTCATCCGCTTTGACCGTAAAGGGCCAAAATTTCATGTCATTCTGGAGCTCCGGATCGGCCATGTTTCTGCCAATTATCCGCTTCGCGTCATAAATCGTGTCGTCAGGGCATCTGTATGCATTGTTTTTGGATGGATGGCCGTAGGTCTCGCTACCATCGACTGGATCGTAGGTAACATAGCTGGGCGTGGTTTGGTCTCCACCTTGCTCCTGGTTTGGGATAATGTGAACTTTTCCCTTGTAGTAAACAGCGACGCAGCAGTAGGTGGTCCCCAAGTCGATGCCAATGGCTGGGGCCATTCCCAGCTCATTTTCCGAATTTGCATTCATGTAATTTTTCCCCTTGTACTTGACCAACAACTCGTCCAACTCTTTGGCCAACCCCTCCCTTTGGAAAAGTGTCAGTTCGGTGGTGCTCCCAACCCTCATGATTACAGCGTCTTTGACTTGCTGATGGGTGTTCAGCAAATTTGCAGGGTTCATGAACTCATTATTTTCAAAATGCTTCCTCATTTCCTCGTTGTAATGAGTCTTGGCGTCATCAAGGAGCTTGACAAGTTGGTACAGTTCTTCTCGAATCTTATTTGCCAGTGTGTCCTTCAATTCTTGATACTTCTCTTCGATGTCATATTTGAGTGACTCCTGATACTGGTGGGCAAAGTCGGCATCCCAACCTGAACAGATATCTTGAAGCTGTTTGGAAACGGTAGTTTTAGCTTTATCGTGAAGAGCCTTCAACTCCGCCTCATTTCTAAATGTGTCGAATTCCGATTGCATGATTTGGTCATATTTGTCTTCGCAGGTTTGAACGGATTTCTTGGCAACGCTCTCAGCCATCCGGCGGCTTTGGTCATTCCGATTTTTAATGGATGCAAATTTTGAGCTGATGGAGGATTTAATTTCACTTCTGATTTCTTGCTCCCTTTCCGATGTGCCGAGTTTAGGATAGTCTGCGTACTGCCGTAGAGCCTCCTGCTGTGCCCGCTCATGCTCCCTTTCCAGTTTTTCATCGAGGATGAAGTCGTCCGTCCCATGTAGCTTTTTCATCTCCTGGTCGTAATGGTTCAAACAGTGGAGTCGTGCGGAATTATAGCTTTTTTCGGACTGTTCCTTCTTCAGCTTGACCTCATCGTTGATAACATTATCCAGTACTTGCTGGAGACTTTCCTTCAGTTTTGTTTCCAGCTCGGTACTGGTGCCACTCCCACTTGGAAATGGATTATCCCGGCAAAACTTGTCAAGGATGGTGCTAGTCTTCATTGAATGAATCATGCGAAGTGCAGCCTCATTCATTCCTACTGCTTGGGCGACTCCACGAAGCTCCGTCTCATATTCGGTGATGTTTTTTCTCAAGGAGGTTTCTGCTTCTTGGACCAAGCTATGAATGTGAAGTTTATGTTGATTCCTCAAATGAGAAAAAGTGCTGTCCATTTCCTGTTCCAGTCTGGTAAGGTATTCGCTGTGGAACTCTTTTTTCCCAGGCTTTCTTGCTTGCTGGAAGGATCCTGACTGAGCTGTTTTAAAGTCTTGACAAGCTTGATCTAATGTTGCTTCATTATCTTCAAATTTGTTAGCCGCAAAGTATTCCTGTGTTTGGATCTGGAATTTTGAATGAAAGTCTTCGACAATTTTGTTCATGGTCTGTTCAGCATTTGCTCGGTTACTTTTGTTTTTGGTAATGAAAGAGTGGAGAATTGACTCAAAGCTTGATTCCAGCGATTGTACAATAGCACTGGTGTCGTCCTCATCTTCATTTGGGAGCTTCTCATAAAATTCGTCTATGATCTCTGCCTGGATGTCCTTGGCTGTCTTCGTGATCAGGGACTCTTCATAGAACTTGGTCTCATCGACATCCTCCTCAAGCTGAATTACTGCCTCTAGTTGTTCCCGGAAGTCTGTGTTGGCGTCGTTAGTGGCTGCAGTAATAAACTGTTTTTGTTTATCTTTGTTTTGTTGGACAATTTGAGAAAATTCGGATTTTAATTTTGCTTTCAGCCCCTCTCGTAACTCCTCGGTTGTTTCTGGGCTGCCCGCGACAGGTGCCTTCTTAAAGAGGAGCAATGCCTGTCTCTCTCCTGCAGTGTGGAACCGGGCCAGGGTTTCCTCTGGGATGTAATTCTTCCCTTTGGGGATCCGCTTATGCATATACTCCCGATAGGATTTCAGTGCTTTCTCTGTAATATTATTATTTGCCAATTGGGATGTCGCCAACCACATAGTTTCGGCAGTTGGGACTTGATCAGAATTAAAAATCGTGATGTATTTCTCAAGACAGGATGCGAGCTCCGAGGCAGTAATCTCACTTCCCATCACCTTTTTAACGGGTAGTACCAGTCTGTTTAATAAGGTATTGATGAAATCTTCTAATTTCAGTGCAAATGGTCGATTTAGCTCAGCAATGGATCCTGTGAAGTCGGGGCCTAATGCTTTGTCTCCGATTGGGGGCAGTAGGTAGCAGTCCATTTTGTCAAAACATTTTCGAATGGATTCCCGAACCTGTTTGGCATCATCAGAGTGACCATCTTTCACGCTTAATTTCTCTTGCAAGAAGGACTTTCCTCCTTTCGCACCGTATGGGAACTCTCCGGGATTATTCCAATCTCGGATGAGGAAGATTAGATTTTGAAATGGGGACTCATTTCCATTCGATTTATCCATGGCTAGCGTGCCGAATTGGGTGTAGGTGTTCAGTGCGGTCAACACATCTTCTTGAAGATTAGTAAAGAAGTTGAAAATCACGACGGAGGAAGTTAGCAGACTGAGACCAGCAATGACGGACATGTCCCGGGTTGTGGTGTATTCGCTGTTGGTCCCTTGGGTGTCGATCAGGACAACAGCTATATCAACTCCATCCTCATTGGTGATGAAAAAGGGTCGACTCCATATCAAAATCCCTTGGGTGACAGGGGTAACCCCACCCTTAAATTTGAAGGCATCCAGTGGCTTCGTCTTGTTGCCCCAATCCATCCAGGCATCGTCATCATCATTTTCGACGGCCTCCAGATATCGGACTAGGTAGCCCAAGAGGAAGCTTTTCCCCTGACGAGTTGGACCGCAGATTGAGATAACCGCGATGGGCCTATTCTTGGCTTGTTCCAGGACAGAATTGAGGTTTTCATGATTGAGCAGAAGCTCTTTGCTTCCTTCATCAACTTCCTGTGAGAATTTGATGAGCTGAAGAGGTTGGTCATCCATTTGACTTTAGACCTGGGCTCCGGTTCCGGTTCTAACGAAATTTTTAAGCATAGATTAATTAGTTAGCTATTTCATCAGGCAAGAAACATTTAGTTGCAAATGAAGCAATTACTTTAAATTATCACAACTCCAAGAAACTTACTTTCTTATTTGTCTATGTAAAACTATTCTTGTTGCTTTAATTAGTTTGTGATATCCGACTCATTTAGTACGTATTAATGTCAAATGCGAGTATTTGGATGGATTTTCTATTGAGATGATTTACGTCAGTTTTATTCGTCCGTTCTGTAACATCACCCCATTCAAACTGTCGATCTCCTAGTAAAAGAATGGAAATTTATATAGAAATTGACTGGTTGCCTTCCCAGAACTTAAATACGATCAATAAAAGACATTCATATATATATATACACTTATCATAGCTCTTTACTTAATAACTTTGAATACATTTTATTACTGATTTGTCCTTCACGTCAAATTGATATTTTCATGGTTGAGTAAACGAATATCTTTGTAGCTCCGATCTGTTTCTGGATACAATTCCCGAAGTTAGAGAGGATGATAGATCATACAGGTTAATGCTTTGACAATCCGTTCTGCTGGTGTACTCCAGTGGACCCTACAGAGCCAATCAGTAATAATTCCATCAAGTTAACTTGTTGATGTTGTCGAGATGCCAATGTTGTAAGAATATTTAGCAATATGAGAAAGCAAAATTATCCAACCGGAAACTCACCTTTTTCAGTAATCCGCGGGAAAGAGCGTAACCAACGTTAATGATGCAAATCAGAAATGTGTGATTAGTAATTAGTCTTGCTATGTAGATCAAATGAATGCTAAAACTAGCTCTACCCTAACCTACTTCATATGGAAGAATTCAGGCTATTTAATCCGTTAATTCGCTGCATGGTGAAAGTAAAACTTGAGAGACCGGTCTTCATCATACCATCATCATCATTATCATCATCGTCACTTACATTACAAAGCTATGCAAAAGAAGCCTCATGAAATAATTATATAATTTAGCAGTATGCTTGCTTGAGTTGCATGTAAAGGTAAGGAACACGATGATGTCACATTACATTACACAAGTATAATTATCTGTATTTCTTATTTGTCCAAATGAACTTCAAAAGTTTGATGCTCTTTCGTTGAATCGGGATATTTATTCATGGAAAAAAGACTCATCAAAATTGCACTGGTCCGAGTGGAGCATTTTCCACTTTATATTTGATAAATTTGACGCTTTCAGCATTGCAGGGAGGGACATGATAAGCTAAAATGTTTTAACCGTGAAAGGCTCATCGCCAGGATTTATAAGTGGAGCGAGATGTTGAAATAAAATTAATAGTTTGTAATTAAACTGTATAGGAACGTATGGATGGTTTTGATGCAGAAAAAAATCCACCATTATGAGTTCATGATTGATAAGGATTTTATGGCAAACATGATATAGATAAGTGCACTGAAAACACACTCCACTTATTTATTTCATGCCAACCTCATATTTACCTAAGCTTTCAGATAACGATTGATGGACACATCCTGTTTTCTCGGATATTTTGAGTTACGCGAATTTGTATATTATGTATTTCGCAGCCATAATTTGCTATATGCATCATAACTTTTTATATGATACTTTTTGCCCAGATTCGTTTAGCTCGGTGTCCGCTTGCTGGCTATGCAATTTGCCTATTTTCTGACTGACTGGCTGCGCTTCCCTGTCCGGGGAAGCACATTTATACATGCATGCGAACCAGAGCTTTGTCTTGGAAATGGGATCCCATTAAGAATACCTGCTTGCTTGACATTGTGCAAACATTTAATCCTAATTTTGAATTATTTTAAAAGTATTATAACTGAAAGGCAAGACAAGCAATAATGTAAATATATGAACAAATGCACGCTTGTTTTTGTAAGCTCCGTATTCTTACCGGCTATTCAGTTTATATAACACTTGAGAATTCTTATTTTAAGCATCTGCTGCGCAATTTACCATCAGTCCAGGTATAAATTATAATAAAAATTGAGGTCTAATTCATGATATAATATATTAATGAAAGAAAATAGTATTTTGCATAAATAATTCATACATATTATAGCTACGTTCGTTGTTTCTCTACAGCCAGTGAATATAAGCAATAATATCCGGAATTCTCCATTCCATCAACAATAAACTTTTCCGATTGATTCGTGTTGCCCATTTGGACATGGCAATCAAGACAAAGTGACCTTCAGGAAACTTGTAAATAGGTACGATAATGTTTCCATTGACTCCACAACATAGAAATTAACTATTTCTTTTCATCGTGGTGGATATCCATACTGAATGGAATTAATTACTCAATTAATCATTTTAATGGCGTTTGTGATTGAGGTAAATCTTGGTAAAACAATAAAAGTACAGTAGAAATTAAACAATTTTAACCATGATTACAGTGATTACTAAATAACCTATGTACTATGTATTATAAATTTATTTAGAAGTTACACCATTGAAGACGCTGTCCGCAGACAACAAATCGGTAGCTTGCCACAATGGCTACTGAGATCACAATCCCACCGACACGAGAGGAACCCCTCAAAATTGTGTCAAGCGAAAATGGAGCCTTAACATTTGACGAGGGTAATTTATCCACAATTCTCCAAGGAGTCCAAAAACACCCGGAGTGGTCAAATGACATTCCAGTAGTTGCGGTTTCCATCGTGGGACCTAAGAACAGCGGAAAAACATTTTTCACAAATTTGCTTATCCATTATTTGAAAGCGGAGGATGAGGGTGGATGGTTCAATAGGCTGCTAACAAGAGAGGCTGGATGGCTTTGGAGTGGTAATCAACCAAACCTGTCTGGATTTTTATGGAATTCCGTAAACCCATCCAGCCAAACTCGGCAAATGTTTCAGCCAAATGAAGAAGACCTGAAATCAACTGGGATTTACTTATGGCCAGAGATGTTCGTGCGTAATATCTTCGGAGAAAGAAAGGTAATAGTTCTGGTCTTTCATTTATGCAGAGGGCAAGCTGAAACAATCAACGATGTGATTGCCATGGAGACATTTTTGCTGATGGCTTGCACACGAATGGCAGAAATATATCCTGTCAAAATTGTCGATGGTGTAAGAAAATTTTCATTGTTTATTGTATGCCAATTATTTTTGAAAAAAAGAATTAATTAACAAGTTAATAATATACTCCATGCCTTTAATAGATGTCCTCGCGGTTTCGCCTCCTGGATGCACGACGACGATTTAATAAATCTGAAGAAAACATTTGCAAAAATATTGTCTACATACTACGTGGAGTGACTCATCTCACTAAAAATAAAGAAGATGCGACTAAAGAGCAACTAAAGAAAATGATACAATCCGCCGGTGATAAGGATGATATGTCCATTTTGGAAACTTTTAAGGAAATTGATATCGTTAGATTGGAGGAGACTTCTAAACCACTTCATGACGAAGACGGCCGGCTGCGTGGTGATAATCCAATGCTGAAGAAGCCAAATTTCATAAAATCTGTTACAATGCTGATGGAGGATCCGGTAGAACCAGATAAATTGCTAGACAATCACAAAATTGACACGGAAAATTTTATGGAATTCATTAAGTCTTGTGTCGACAAAGTCAATTCATTAAAGGATCGGGCGGGTGAACTTCCACAAACATCTACGGAAACACAACCTGGGAACAATGCTCTTCCTCCGGAATCGCCCAATTTGCAACCCCCTGAATCAGCAGTCGCATTGAATTCACATGACGAAAATGAAGGACATTCAGATATTAAAAATAATACTGTGAGTGTTATTCAATTTTCATATTTTTACTTAATTTGAGTACTAGCGCGAATGCAACATTTGATATATTTGCACAGGAAACAGGAGTTGCTGAAGGACAACATGAATATAATTGCGGAGAAAGTCGGGGTGTTACCGAGGAACTGGCGACAAATGTGGTAATTGATGCCGAAAACATAGGGATGGATAACAAAGACCAAATGAGTGCAGACGATATATACAAAGCTATGGTTGCCAACCAAGAAAAAATTCAATCAATTACTGATGGTAAACACAATAGATCCGGACCTGTTTGTTTCATTCATTTTATGTAAAACCTGATATTCACATTCAAGTAATGAATTCATTCGGAATTACAGATGTGACTGTTAAACAGAATATTCTCGTAGCTTTACAGCAGGAACAGCGTGCATTTCTAATTGGACTTAATAAACTTAAGCTTGTCCCAGCTCCCGAAAAAGGTTTTGATAATAATATTCTTTCTGTTTTATATGTAAAGTAGAAGAAATGATTTTTTAAATTATATTAATTGCATGCGCTCAATTATAATGGTGTCAATCTCGTAAATATTTTTTTCCAGGCGACTCGTCACAAACTATGCATCATCAGGCTACATCCGCATCACCCAACCCAAACCAAGACCCTTCACGACCGGAAGCTAAGCCACGGACAAAAATTGGGGGCACTGAAAATCAGACAGAAAATGAGGTTAATGATTTGTCCAAACAGAAAGAATCCGATGAAAAGGACAAAGAAAAGACAACACTGGATAACAAAGATAATGAGGAGACTGGCATTGCTGAGGCACCCCCAGGTCAGCAAATTGATGACAAAGTGAGCAATGATGCAACGACAGAAGAACGTGACAAGAAAATTAGAGCGGAGGAGGAAAAAAAGCTGATTCAGAAACAAAAACACGAGGAAATGCTGGAAATGATCACAAAAGCAAGAGAAGAATTACAATGCTTATACAGACCTGCAACTGCCAACTGGATAAAAATTTATCTCAATCAATTCAACATTTCACATATCGAAGATGTCTATGCTGAGGTAATGAACGCAGTTCTTGGTGATTTTCACTCAAAAATTGATCATCAATTTTGGCAGGAATTTGATGGCATCCTGGACAAAGAATGGGGTGAAAAGTTTAAGGCTTTTCTGAAGGAATTCGGGGGTTGTCTTGAATTGTTTAATTCAGAAATGTTGAAAATTATGGCGAACGAACATCATTTGTCACGGTCAAAATTGGAAGAAATAGGAAAAGGGAAATTTGCTGAAGTATTGGCAGCTAAAAATATACCTAACGATGACATTCGGAAGCTGGCTCAAATTGGATGCGAAAAGTTGATGAGGATTTATTCCAGCCAAAATGATGCAATTTATGAAATTATCAACCGACTAGTCTCCTTTCATAAGGAAGAAATAACGCATTTCCGAGAAAGTGACGTTGTCAGCTCTCCCGGGCAACTGGTCCAAATCCAGGCTGTCCTTGAGAAGAAATGCCTGGATGAATTTCGAATAGCATTTGAGCACATCAATCAACCCGGAGAAGGGTCCGTTTTCTTCAGCCCGGATAAAAGGCTGGAAGATCTGTTCGAATTTCTACGCAAAGAATATTTCACACACTTGCAAGAAAACAATTGCATACTGAAAGGACTTCATGAAGAGCTATCGAAGATAATCAAAAAATCCAAAAACTCTTACGTCGAAAAGATTGAGGCTGTTCTTGAGAAACACAAAGGAGGTCTGGATGAAACAGAGCTTGATAGGAAGAATAAGGAAGTGAGCAGAGAAGTTATGACATTCCTTTCCACGGAAATTCACAAAACAATCCGACCCAATGAACCATTAGATGTACATGAAAAATCCTTGAGAATTTATGCCGACGACTATTACCCCACCGTGAAAGACGCTAATGCAAAAAACCTAAAACAAAAATCATCAGCTTCTTCAAGTGAAACCAAGAAGGCCAACCTAAAGAAACCAAACTCTCCAACAACAACTCTCGACAATTTGGCCGAACCTCTTGGGGCAATAAAAGTAACCGGAAGTAACAACCCTCCCAAAACCATTGAAAAGGATGCAACTCCGTTACCCCCAATTATTTTCCAATTGCAATCCAAGCGCATCCTCGTGGGAATGTTAGATAATGGGAATACTGAAATTTTAAAAAATGAATCCGGAGAGGAATTTACTCCTCTTATCGTAGGTTTGACCCTGGATGGGGAACTGTGTTATGGGAAACAGGTTCAGAAGGCAGTCGCTGAAGCCGAAAAGGGTTTCGACTCAAATTTAAAATCATATTGGTGGATATCTGATTGTTTTGCAATGGAGAAAACTATCTGGAAAGAAAGCATCCTTATCGGAAATGATGAGCATGTAATCAGGGTAGAATTTCTTTTGGGTTTTCTGCTTAAAAAATTGAAGGAGCATGTTGAGACGGATCTAAAGGAGGGAACATGCTCAACTGCCATCATTACAGTTCCATACTGGTTTTGTAGCACCCAAAGAGTTCAAGTCCGAGAAGGTGCAAAATTGGCTGGATTTGCAGATGTGTATTTAATCAATGAAGCTTCGGCAGCGGCATTAGCTTGTGCGAGGAGCCCTGATCGCCTAGACCCCCCAAATAATATTATGGTATTATCTGAAAATTCTGGGAAAATTGACGCAACGATTTTTTCATACTCTGAAAACACTAAGAAAATAACCATGCTGGGTCATTGCGGAAGTTATAATAAGGAGGAAAGAACAAAGGGAAATATTGTCCAGGAGACACTCTTACAACTGGCGAGCAAAACTTCCAGCGCAATTGGCTTTTTAGTCGGAGTGGTCACAAATCCTTTTGGGGCCGAAGTAAAGATTGAGGATGAAAGGGTTGTCATGCTCCGCAGTATTTGCAAAGGAGCCATCCATCACGCTTTTGGTTCCGAGTCAGACACTTCAAGTATGAACCTGTCATGGGAGGTGTTCGCAATTTCAGAATGTGATACCTGGAAAACTCTGTTGACACAAGTATGCGCCGAAAACGCAGAGAAATTTTGCTACATGAAGGAACAGTATGCTGCCGTGTTTGGTGCTGCAATATTTAGTAACGCGCCACAAGATATTCCTCTAAATATATCCGAAATTGCAGGTTTCACTATATCAATAGTTAGTGCGAAGGGCCCAGACGGTTATATTCCTTATAAAGACCATTTGACATTACCAATCGCTAAGTCAACGATTAAAATGGCATTTTCTTCCACAAAGAGAATTGTCGAGATTTATGAAATACATGACTATTTAGTTATATTATGCAGTTTAACTGTCAGGGTTCCAAACTACACGGAGGTATTGATTAATTTCCGAGTAGATCGAGATGGAATAGTGGAGTGGCTGTCAGTACTTGACAAATATGGTCAGAAACTAAGTGGTACTTACACTTACTCAGTTCCCACTTTAAGTTCCGATGAATTCGCCAGGCTCCAGTCCCTCCTAGACTATGTCCACGGTCAGCAACGCTCAAATGAATCCCTGACGAAAGCAAAGAAGGAATTGTTGGTGAAATGTAATGAGATGATGAGTAAACTGGAAGGTGGCGAGACATACACTATTAAATCTTCAGTTACAAAGACATTATTCATCAAAAGAATTGACGACGCCCTGAGCATTGCCAATCATCCCACCGCCACATTGGAGCAGATTCAGGAGCAAATGGATGGCTTGGTTACTTGGAACTCTAAGTATCAAAAATAAGCAAACAAACGTAAGTTATCGCTCAACCAATTTCTTAAAAAAATATTTATTTTCCCCTGAATTTATTTTATATAATATAAGTTTGTGTGTATTATTTTTTCAGAGAAAGTGATACATTCCTTTACGAAACTGATAGACAACTCCATCTTCTCACCGATCATCAACCCATCTATCTGTTACACATCAACTTCTTCCAAGTATACACGTTACTGCAATTAAATTTACCATATTACATAACCCTTTCTGCTTCTGGGGTATTATGGGACAATTAAATATTACTTATTAAAATCTTGGTGTAAGGTTAAGTATATGTGTTTTAAATATTATGCAAAATTATATTATTGGGGGAAAGTATATAGGTAGATATGTAGTAATAAGAATAATATCCAGGGGGAAAACTACCAGATATGAATAATGGATGCAACATATTTTATCGTGGAAATTGATTTAATGACCCCTGGGCGAAATATTAATCAAATAAATAAGTAGTAAATACGTAGTGTACAGATAATTATGTAAGGAATTATGTAATGATATTTGCAATTAATTAAACAAAACACAATTTTTGGCTGTGTAAACTAGGAACTTAAAATTGCATGGAGAGGGGACTAATTTTATGAACTGGGCTCTACTGTCTAATCTATAAATATTATAAGAATTAAATAAATGTAAGTCAACTATATGCTCCCATGTCACTTGTATAATAAAACAAACTATTACATAATAATATTCTGTAACATATTATTATATATAACACGTTTTAAAGAACTGTGTCATTTTTCATGGAACTACGCATCTTTTTTGGCATTACTTCCCTCCTCCCTCAAGTCTTCTTTACGCACTCATATCACTACTACTACCAAACAAAAGTACTTTGTTCCTTCTCAAAACATATTAGGTACCTACATAAAATAAATGCAAACTGCAACCCTTTCTTCTTCCTTTCTCTTTTGCATGTGGGAGCAATACCTGCAATATGCATACCAAATATCAAGCCAAACTCATCTCATCCCATCACATCGGCATAATAAATCCTACTGCCTTGCACAATGGGACCATTGGGGGTCAGTGGCTGCTCACAGGCTTAAGTTGTGAAAGAGTCTCCATTAGAGACCAGGCTTATCTG